>JAPYZO010007125.1:1744-30699 GCA_030522905.1 Torymus flavipes | reverse complement strand
GCCATAATAATAGCAGCCTCTTATCATTTCCTACCTAAAAGACTGACCAACTTTAATATCTTTTAAATACTCATAAATAAACTAATGTAAATTGAGAAATGTTCTATTATTCTGTCTATTAAATAGTGAATATGATCGGAAAAATCGTTTCATCAATTGATAGAAATTGCCAAGAAATCCAAACTAAAGCTATTTATTAGGCAGATTATAATCAAATCGATTTCTTCATCTTTATTGCTGCCCTGTATATAAACACATACCTCAACATTCATAAAAACCGCTGCAAACGTATGACTACGCATCCGCGTCCCCGAGAGTCACCCCGGCGCACTCAATCATCAATAATACGGACATTCGTCACCCTTATTTATCACTTCCTGCGCTACACCGATCGCCTAAAATATCGCTTTCATTAAGATCCAGCCGCGATACCATTTATCCAGCGTCTCACGTACCAACACCAGCGTCACCTCGCCTCAAACAAAATAAAGTCCAAAAAAGAAAGAAAAAACTGAAACACCGCCTCTCCCATTAATAGACCTCTAATTGTGCACGCGTCGCTGAATATATTCCGAACGTCACGCGTCCGGGTCTTTATCGCGATCAAGACTTCAAACCCATCCCGACATTAAAACCTTACGCATGGGCATATACATACTACCTGTCGTTGTGCAGCGTAGCAGAGAAAAGTCGCACCGCGTGTCGCCCGTCTGTTACACATTTATTAATTCCACTCGGTGAGCCGCTCGCTTGAGGCCTGGCAATGATTTCTTGCTCGCGCATACGGGCGATTCTTATGCATAGCGACGTTGTTGCGCACGCGCAAGATTATCGTTCGCGCGCGCGCTTTTGCTTCAGGGGTTGCTACTTCTGCTGCTGCTGCTGCCGCTTCGTTAAATGAATAATAAAATCTCGTTGAATAAATTAAGAAGTCAATTTGAAGCTGATTATGCCATGCGGCGGTCGCGCGAGAGCGCGCGAGAGGAGTAGCAGCCTTCGGCTACCTTCTGCTATGCATTTTTTATTTACTTCCGTGTGAATTTGTTTAGATTTGTCGTTTTATTTCCCTCCCTGCGTACGAGGAATTGTAAAGAGCAGCGGCAAGATTTTTAGTTTCGTTTTAAACGATATTATAATGCATTGTGAATGTAACAAGCAATTTAGAGTGTACTATATGTTATTCAAAATTTTTATTAAAAATTATAAAATTTACGGTTAATTTTTTGTTAAAAGAAGGTTTGAAAAAATACTATTTTTTTTTCTTTCAATTATATACATTTCATATTATACGAAATACATTACGTATCAATAATGTTGAGAAATGTTACATGGATGAATTTTAAGCGAATTATACGTTTTACAAAAAGACTTTTACATCTGATCTTAAATTTCCATTTTCTCGTGATCGAAATAGAGAGAAGTACGGCATTAAGCGGAGCAGAGGTTAAGTATAATATTGGCATATTTAAGAACCACTTTAAGAAAGATCTCTGAGACGATGAATTTAAGATATCTTCAAGTCGTTCTGCACTTAATGTGAAGAGAAGAAAAAATGAATAAGAGCTAGTAAGAGTACTAGAACTAAAATTATTGGAGTACTTTGCTTCTTTTATTCGATTAAAAAGAAAAAGTAGATCTTACTATATTACGTTGATATATTCAGCATAAAAAAAGAACACGTTTATACATGAATGAAATAATATTGAACATTAACAAAATTTATCCGATTGTAAAGATGAAAACAAATAAATGATTTCAGTATTATAAGAAGAATGTGTAAATTAAGAACAATTTATTAATAATACTTACCTTTTTTCATTTTCATGATGAAATAAAATATTTTCTAAGTCTTGAATAAATTATTTTTTTACATAAGGAAAAGAATTTGAAACGTTATTTTGAATTTTATTATGAAACAAAAGAAAAACTTATAATTTTTCATCATCAATTTGGATTTTCAATTTACAAATTAGTTTAATAAAATTTAGAATGCAAAAGAATACGAAGTAATAAATAAACTTTTTTTAATAATATCTTATAATATTAAAGAATGTGACAAGGATGTAAGGAATTTAGGAAAATGAAGGGGTCCGCCAAAATAAATAGCCATGTGCAATTATAGAAAAACATTTACATATTTATATATATAAAATATAATACAATTTCTTACAGTGTAGACGATAGTGTAGCATTTCTCGAGTTCGCACAACATCTTCGTCATCACGCGTCAACGCACGCGCTCGTGTCTGTGTGTTTTTTTTTTATTTTTACGTGTATCTTAATAACGCACAACGTTATAGGTTTGTTTTTATTCATTCTCTCCTTTATCTCCTCTCGTGTGTTGTATATGTTTGTTTCGTTTTTTTCCTCTTTGCCAGTTTTGCGCAAACTAGGTCGGTTTACAAATCTAGGACCTGTTTCCGGAAGGATAGAAAGGGCCGGTACATACATATACATGATACATATATGTGAACAATAGAGCTAGAAAGAATGTATCTATTTTTTTTTTTCATTTTTAGCGAGTTGCTCCGTTGGCTACGCGCGACTTTTTATTTCGTTCGGCTGCCGAGCGCGCGCTACATTATATAGCGCGACTCGAAGTCGGTGAGGAGGAGAGGGCACAGGGAAAAAAATTGGACAATGGGCTGGGTTGTTATTAAAGGAGAGGAGAACAGAATCGATCAAGGATTTTTGGAGGGAGGTTAATTCGTGGATTTTTCGCCTACGATACTATCACGGATCGCACGTAAATCTATGACTATATACAGGGCTGTTTTTTTATTCTTTTCTATTTACAACTCATTCATACGCATCGTACAATCGCTCGCTCGCTTAATTTTACACTCGTCTGAGAGTTTCTCTCACACATTCGCTCGCCATGTCTATTTTTACGCTTCCTAGTCGACCTCTACGTCGACGATCTCGATATCTTTTTCTCTTTCGCTCTCTCTTTTCATTCGACGTCTTACAAAATAATCTTCAACAATGTATTATATGTGAGCAACTACTACCCTCGCGACTGGAGGCAAGGCATCATCATCGCACACCTGGTAAAAATTCCGTATTTTACATTGAATAAATAAACCACCCGTGCACTTCTTTATTATTTCCACGTGGATTATACACACACACGCACACACTGCATATAATATATGTGCTCGCTAATTACGTTTATCGATTTTCTCTCTCTTGCCCTCCCCTCCAGTCGCGAATCAACGCCCGTTCGATCACTGACTCCGTACAAAAAACTGAAAATAATCGAGGACCGCACGACGACGAGGCGAGATCACAGCGCCATCTCTTTCTCTTTCTTCCTCCCTAATTAATAATTCTTCTACGTACAGTACATATACAGATCGGTCGACCGGCTCTCGACTCTTTCATTATGTATGCCTATATGTGTGTGTGTGTGTGTGTGGGTATGTGTCTAGTTGCCGCGACTCTTCCGGCGCGCGAGCTTATCAATCGCGACGAGATACAAAAGGGCCACTACACTCACGCGCATGCGCATGCAGAGGAGGGTGCTTTCACTTGCTGATATGTGTGTTACGAGTTCGAAAGACGAGAGAGACCGACGTCGATGTCGCCGCCGCCGCCGCGAGTCGATGGATTGGGAGCGGAAATGAAACGCGTACTGTAATTCTCGGCCGCGTTCTCGGAAGTCGGAAATTGAATATCGTCGCGCGCAGCGGGGATCCCGCGCGGAGAAGGACGAAAGGAACTGCGGCGTGCGCGAGGAGGTATGTATATAAGATCCTCTCTTGGCTTTGATTTTCCACGAACGGTAGGGAGTCGGGAGAGTAAAAAGTTGCCGAGGAGAAATGAATTCGTGAATTTCTTATAGGCGCGCTTTAACAACTGATGGAGTGTAATTGAAGTTTCTTCGGTCGGTTCGGTAAAGTTTCATTCAAGAGCTCTGCGGAGGAGTTTAAATTATTTTGCCTCGATCCCGCGCGTTAAATACGCGTAAAAGAAAAACTTGAGGGGGAGAAAAAAAATGTCAATATACTTTTTATTTGGCAGTGTTTAAATGAAAAGGCCGAAGCGTTGGTCGTGATGCTGAATTTACTCGCGATATGTGCATTAAATGCACCAAGCTTGTATTAAAACCAGGAATGCATAAGCTCAGACGCCGGAGAGTCGCTGCTGTCGAGAGCCGCAAACAAAACCATCGATTTTTTCGTCTTATACAAATGCTTCATCACACGCCTGCGCGATGATCGAACGAAAATCGTCGATTACGTAATTTACCGTGTTTGTGTATATGTGTGTTATGTGTGTATGGATTGGTGCAAGAAAAAATTTATGGTCTCCTCTCTACCTATAAACATAATTTATATCTCTTTGCAACCCCTTGTCATTATAGTGTGTGTCAATGTGTACACGTGTATGGGCGAAGTGTTTGACGATAAACGTGCGACACTTTCTTGATTGTTCTGGTTATATCACCGGCAGTTTTTTCCCCTACAGCTCGAAGTAACACGCGAGTTAGGTTTATATTTATATATTTATATTTATATAACGTCCCGACGTACTTCTACCATTCGTCTTACTCAAATTTGAAACGGCCTTGACCCTTGCACCCTCTTATGTTCGTTCCTCGTCTTACGGAACGCGCGCTCGTTTTTTATAGCTACATACTCAAAGCTTTCCAATAATTTTTTTTTCGCTTCGCCCCTCCTTGCGCCATTTGTTCGAAGGAAGACGTCTGCCTTTGACACTCGAATCCCAACGAGAATCATAAATTTTGCACGATTTTCCTGAGTCTTTTCTTCGTGGGGTTGGTGAAAAAGCTTTTTGCGCGTAAATAAACATAAATTGTCTGTTTTTTATTTAATTCAATGTATAAAATAATTTTTCATTTAACATAATATTGATAATGGAAAAGTTACAGGTGCGGTTACCAGTGATTCTTTAGCGCGAAAGAATTGGAAGAATTTTGAATGCAAAAGCACACGTCTTACTGGACAGCTGAAATAATGAGGATATAATCAGTCGCCTCAAAATTGATTTTGAGCCTATCACGCTACACATACAGACGTCCTCTATGACACTGATGAATAATCAGTATTAAATTGTAAAATATTAACTACGACATTGGTAAATATCGATTTTCCGCGCGTGCAGAGGGTGAAAATCTAACATCGACATATTTGCGCTTTTCCCTTTTTGTTTTCTTTCTTCCCCGAAACTCTCCGTCAAAAAATCATAGCAGGCTTATAGAGAGAGAGACAAAACATACATAGTGCGCTTTTATCAGCCTTTGTACACAATAAGAAAGATGCACGATTTTGACTTTAGAATAAAACACATATGATTGGGTTTGGCAGTTTATGAAGAAACATCTAAATAAAGAAATTATTGTGATTGGTTTTAGAATTTTTTTTTTCATGCCTAGAACATTGCAACGTGAATCTTTTTTTTTTTTTGAACACTTTTAGTTGATTTTGCTTTCTCCTAAGGGAAGCTTTAGATTGCCTGAACAAAACGCATAGTAGGGTAGCTACGCCGATCCTTTGTAGCGCCTCAGTTAGCTTACAATCCAAACCGGCAAAGATACCCTACTAAAATGGTAAAACGATATCTACGAACAAGCAGCGACATTGCATTGTCGAAGAAGTCTGGCATAATATATATAGGAAATACGTGTGCAACGGACAGTAATCAGCATGGCAACGAGGACGAGAACGGGGCAAAAAAAAGCACCGGCGGACGAGCTTGCGGCCGTTGTTTATCACTGTCCCACTATACTTTTATATAGTTTATAGAAATTCTCGCGCATTTAAAAAATCGAATGGCCGCCGCGAGCTCGTTCGCGTGCACCTTCTTGCACCCCTCCTTCGCCACTCGCATACCTACGCCTTTTTGTTTGCTGTTGCTGTTGTTCTCGTCGAGAGTTCTCCGTCTAAAAACGCGTGAAAAAACCTATCGCTACGCGAATATCAAACTTGAGTAAAAGCTGATAGAACGTTACACACACCTTCTCAACCCCGTACGTTTTTCCCCGTCGTATATATAAAAAAAATACACACCGTACCTTGACTCGCTCTCTCTCGTTCTCTGCCACGCGAGAGAGCCTTAAATAGGAATAAATAAACGCTTCTCTTTTTACGCTTCGCTCGCGAATCGATAATTAAAAAAGTCGAAAAACTGTACAGAACGACGTTTAAGTATCGGAAGCGAGGTAAAAGCGCCGCTCGATTATTATTCCTTCCCTTTTTTCTTCTCTTTCCTGTCGACCGCGGCGTTGTCGATCGGCGCTTTCACCCGCGGCCGCGAGGAGAATCACGCTGTGCGCGTGGACGTAATTGGAGACGAGAGCGCGACTCGCTCTCTCGCATATCAGCGGGACAACGCGACCATCGAAGCCCTAATATATAAGTAAAAAAAAAACATTGATGGCGGCGTGTGTGCACTAATGCGTACAACGAAATAAGCAACGTTTATAATATATATATATATATAGTGTAAAAGCACAGGGGATAAAAAAACCATATATATATTTATGCAATAAAAAAAATGTAACGATTATCATATATATATACTACAGTTAGTCTGATCAGTGTATATATAACGCGATTTTCCAATTACGTATCGCGCGAAAGCGCAAGTACCTATATGCGCAACCGGAATTCTCCTCGCGTCCCCGAACGATTGATTAGACACGCGCCCACGAGACATATACATATATAGCGTGCGTGTGTATATCTATATTCGTATGTCCACAATATACATCATCGTCACATAGAAATCCTAACCAGTAGTTAACAAAATGTACAACGCAAGAGTTAATAATAATAATAATAATAATAATAATAAAAATTATACAGAATCGTGAAAAAAAGGAAAGGAGTACCTCTCCTTCCCCATCCGCGTTCCATATATATATATATACGTGTTTCATATTTTTTTTTGTTCTCATGTGTCTGTGTGTATGTGTCTTCGTTAGTTAAAACGTTTTTGTTTATCTTTGTCATTGGATGCACGCGCGCGAGCGCACACCTTACTGCTCGCTCTGCACCCAGAAGCGAAGTCGGGCGGGCAGTTGCAGCAGTGGCCGCTTGCGCTCGGCGATCCTTCACCTGAGCGCCGCCGCTAGCAGCGCGACGATCAGGGCCACAGAGGCGCACCTCGCTGCCGATCCACCAGCCAGCGACGACGACGCGTCGCTACTACGCGACACTTTGTTGCGCACCAGCTGGCCTCGTTCCACGGCATTCGATTCGTCGCTACCGTCCACACCACCGATCTCACCGTCCTCGGATAGCAGCATCGAGAGCTTGTTGCGTTGGGGTTTGCGCGTGCAGGGTACCTTAGGGTCCTGGTACGGCCAGATGATACGTGGATAGTGGGACTCGAGCGAGGTCTCCGGTAGGATCGTACCGTTCGTGCTCGAGCAGAGGGGCTTGAAGGTGCCGGTACGCGTCGCGTCCGCGAACGTCTGGAAATTCGTCTTCCAGTCGTAGGTCACCAGACGCTCCTCCAACGTCATTCCTTTGAGCTCCGGTGGCGAGCTGATCTTAAGTGGACTTGGGCCTCTGTAATACAGAAAGAATAGGGGGTTCTTGGTTAAAGATACGTCTTCTTTCATTTAAATTTTTTCAAATATAAAAACCAATTATCTTTCATTACTGTATTACTCGCAATCTAATGCAATTGATCGTAATTGTATCTATACTCACTCAAGTTTGTCGATGCCCAGGCTGTGTAGTACGGTCGGCAGGGCGGGCAGAGAGTAGCACAGCGACAGGTCGATGCGCGGGTAGTAGAGCGCCGAGACCAGGCAGGTCTCCTCCTTCGTCGTCAGTCCGCCGAGCGTAATCACCTGCCGGGTCTGCGATGAGTAGGTGCACTCGGCGATCAGGTGGTCGCCCTGTAATGACACAATCGAAGAAAACATTTTTAATAACCACATTATCCCAACAACGACCAAAAATAAAGTTTCGAAACATGCCCAAGAAAGAAACTTACGGGCAGAATCTTGGCAGGTCGCTGAAGTCTCCTGTACTCCTGGTAGCTCGGGTCGTAGCTGGCGTCGGCAGCGATAGGTGGCAGTTCTTTTCCATCACGGATCTGCCTCAGCCTGACCTTCTTGCCGAGCTGGTGCGTGTGCATGATCACGGCGAAGACGTTCATGCCGTTATCCGGTACCGTGGCGCCGGTACACCTCGCGATGCAGTGCCCTTCCGATACTACTTCCGGTTGTCCTGGCGGTATGATGTGACGCCAGTTGGGGTCGATTCCAACGCTGAGTACACCCGCGTCGTGGGTGCGCAGCTTGTCGGTGTAGAGAAGCCTCAGACCCGAGCTGTCGGTGACGAAGTTGTCCAGCATCGGGTTCGAGTAGTGCGTCTCGAGCATGTAGTAGCGCGGCCCGGTGTACGGGTCGAGCGCGTAGCCGGCCTCCGGCGGATAATTGAAGCCCTGCGAGAGGAGAAACAGAGAAAAGGGACACGGTGCACGGTTAGTATCTCTGCTGCTGCTCTGGTGGTCGCTGGGACTCGATTTCTTTCGTTCTTTGCTGCTCGTTTTTTCCCGAGTCTCGCTGATGTTTGTTTCTCGGGAGAGGAAGGAAGAGAGAGAGAGATGCTCGCCAATTACCGACACTGCGAGAGAGATGATTTGTGCGCCGGCGAGAGCGATCGGGGTTACGCGGGCACGTCTTATACGTGCGTACGTGTGTGTGTGTATAAGTATGCGGTTGATTGAGTCGGCTTGATAAATCATCCGAGGAAGGGAGGCTTGAAAAATGGGATGTGTGCCGCCGTGGTCGAGTATTAGCATAGACGGTATACGTTATAGTCACCGGGTGCAGTGCGGCGGCTCGATGTCGGTAATTGCTGGCTTCTCTCTTCCTCTCTCCCACCGGTTGCTTATATCGAAGCGCGATTCAGCCTGTCCGGTAGGTATACACGCGTTTAAAAAAAATGAGGTTATTGAAATTGTGTCGTCAACTCGCGGACCTGCCATTACGCATTGACGTTGTAATTCGGGGATCCGGCGAGTGAAATATAGCCGATCGCAAATTGAGCTCATCTAAATTCATCAACGTACTAAAACGAATTTACCTGTATATTTATTAATATTCAATGTAATAACTCTACTACCAAATAACGATTTATTACATTCACGTGATTGCTAATTGAAACGCCGCGACCCTCACGACGTCTCGAGTAAAAAAAGCTCGCTTACAAATCCAGCCACTCATCCCATTTAAATCCCCTCACTGATCCCGTATACCGAAGCACACCACGCGCGCGCGCGCGGGTATACGAGTCACGAAAAACGATCCTCACGATCTGCACTCTCTCTCGCCCAAAAAAAAGAAAAACGCCCCCCTTCTAAAAAAAAATCCCAACAGCAGCCAGCCAGCCTCGACGACAACACGACAGCGACAAAAAGCTCTCTCTCTCACTGGCGAAAAAAAGCCCTTCTCGGCCGCCCATAACGGGTCGTCCAAGGCGCGAGTGTGTGTCTCCTCGATCCAACTTAATCACCCGGCGCGGCGCAGATAGAGAAATCTCGGCGAGCGATCGCAGTGGTGGCGCGCCGGGTGGGGGGCAAAAACACGAGGAGCCGCAAAGCCCGCGATCGACGGAAGAAGAAGAAGAAGCAGCAGCGAGAGGAGAGCGCTGCTGCTGCACGTGTAGATTGCACCTTCGCAGGGAGCTCACGTTTCGCGGCTGCGAACGGGTTTGCGCGCATTGGTATGCATTACGCCGCGAGCCGGATTATCGCGGACGCGCGCGAGATCTTTCGGGGGTATTATACATATACGGTAGTAATGATAAGTGGGATATGATGCGAGCGCGCAGAGAGTGAGGATTGTTATTCGCGCGTAAATAACGCGAGGCGAGGTGGAATTTTCTTCTTTTTCGGGGCGGTGGGGGGATTTTACGGTTAAGGAGGCTGTAAAACGGCCCTGTTTATGGGTCGAGGTGAGAGAGCTGCGCAGTTTTCCAGTTTTTATTTTACAGAGAGTGTGGATAGTGAGGAGTTTACACTCTAGTTCTGATACATTTTTATCGGTTTTACGATGCTGTAAAGCGCGGTATTAAAGGCATAATGAGGCCGGTTTTAGGCTGCACATATATCTGGAGTGCCGAGATATCGGACTATTTAATTCAGAGGGAAAAAATATCGTGGAAATATATATAATGGCGAAGCTTTTAACACGCGCCAATATTATCTCGGAATTACTCGTTTCCATTCGTTCGCGCGCGACTTCAGTATTAAAACATCCCATTTGCATACACATTTCTCAAAAATCCGCGTTCTTGCCTCACGACAATATTCGCCTCCGTCGCGCCAATTCACTGCTCTCCTGTAACGATTTCAATAGTATATTTCAGTAATACTCTCTCGCGGTTACGAAAAGAGATCTTTACCCCAAATGACAAGTATCACACGGCAATGGAAACTCCATTTGGAATCAAGCCCGTTTCGCCATAAACCCTCGACGTGGGCGCACATTCAAAGGCGACACGCCGTGCAGAGTGTCATCGCGGAAAAGGGAGAGACGAGAAAAGGGAGATAAATTGGAACGCGCGCGCAGCTACCGGAGATATAATGGCGAATGAAGGATGATCGAGGTCGCGAGCGAGAAATCTCTCTCTCTCTCTCCCGCGAGTCATTGCCGCGCCGTTTGAGACGGATTTTTAGCGAGAATTTGAAAAGCGAGAGCGGAAAGGACTTAATAGCGGATGTCGCGTTGCGGCTTTTCGCTGCTGTGTTTTTTGTCATGGAGAATAATACAGTCGACGTAAGAATAAGGCGGAGCAAAAAAAGAAAGCTTAACGAGGCTGGAAATTAGAACTGTTTAATGTTGAATATTTGCTGTCTCTTTTATATGTAGAAGCTAGCTCCTAGATCTCTAAAAAAGAAACGTCAACGTTAATTGACGAATCAATTCCGTTCGACACATTCCCTCGCTCTTAATTAACGCTCGGCTTTAAATATATACGCGACTTTCTCGCGACATAATCCCGCGCAAAGATACAGCACACACGTGACCGGGTCATCGTGCCGCAAGCTGCCTCGTATACACAGCGCCGGTTCTCAAATGAACATCTCTCTCTTACTAATTACAGGAGCTCTTAGTACACTAGTATAGTCGTGACACTGACCTCCGATCCCAGGCTCCAGGTCGCGGCGATGGTGTTGCAGGAGGCGTGCAGCCAGTCAGTCGATGAGCAGCTCGTGCCGTTGGTCCTCTTCGCCTCGGTGAGCTTGGTCTCGTTGCCGCGACACTCGTACAGGGTCATGTGGTGAAGGTACTCCTGGCTTCCGGGTTGGATAACGGGCTCGTACTAAAACAGAGAGAACCGCGCGTTGCGGATTTAAATATATACAGCGATCGGCACGCTAATGAGACAGCCCTGCGCGCGCGCGCGTAGCGTTGCTGTCTCTTTCTATATACGTGCAGTAGGTCTATGAGAGAGGAGCGTCGCGCGCTTCAAGTTCAAGTGTATGCATTATTTATTTGAGAGAGAGAGAGAGAGAGAGCTTTGGTGGAAAAAGGGCTCTGCGCGCGCATTCAATCGCGGGGCCCAATTTAATTTCCGTTAGGATCCGTGGGATTGAAACGTATATATATAAAGTCCGCGGCTATATGTGAATTACGGCCGAGAGGCTCTCTTCTCCGATTCCGGAAACTCTTTTGCCGCGTATAATTAGAATGATTATACGCGCCGTTTGCGACGACGTCCCTCGGCTTATATCGCGGACCCAGTTGTAAATAATTTATTAGAGCGCGCGGACAGTAGACGATCGGACTTGAAAGATCGATAGCTCGGGAACGCGCGAATATATAATACCGACGGTAATGATACGTTTATTGCTATGGGAGATACTGCATATAATGCCGGTTTACCGGGTAGTTATAATAACGTCTCGAGCGCGGTATAAACGACGAGCAAACTATATACAACGTTGTTATATACGTATGCTAATACTCGGAAAATCGTAATCTCAGTGGTCGATTGAGTTTCCGAGGAGTTTGACGGTAGCGACTAACCAAAAACACGAACGAAAGAAAGAGAAGGTACATATCTGCGTGCACGGTGTATGTATATAGGTATGCGGATTTGACACGGTGTAGGACTAACGAGATGGCCACCGCAAACTTTCCGCGAAACTTTCGACCGAGAGAAGCCGAACGTTAATCGCCTGTACTCCAGCGCGCGTTTCGCAATCCGCTGCGGCACACTCTCTGCACATCGGCGAGTTCGCTCACGTACTATTGAGTTTCGGGAGGATAGAGAGAGAACAGGCAGATATTCCAGTTGCAGTCTCCTACGCGGTATACATATATATACCTGGCTATCTGGGAATTTCGATTTCGGGAGACGGCGATTTTTTATTCATGGGTTTTCGAGGTATTTGAAGGGGGAAAATAATGCATACACGTGAATGAAAGATGTAATGATATTAATAATTAGGTTTAGATGCTTACCCTCACAACGTGATGCTTGTGTAGGATTTTCGGTAGTCTGAAGACACGGCACTGGAGAAGCGTGTCCTGATCCATCGGTAATCGAACCTGAAAAAGATTTCCTCGCTTTTGAGCGAACTTTATAATCGCATTACGGTCGAACTAAATATACGACGGGACTATTTTCACCAGAGAACTAGCCGAGCTTTCATACATATATCCAGCTGGAAAACTCGAATAGTTTCATTAACTATTCACTACGTTCAATTTAATCCCAGGTTTTGCGCATAACAGAGAGCAAATTGAACAGTTAGCCGTCGCATATACATAACTATTCCCCAAAGTTCCAATACGAGCTTCACGCGTCGACAGGTTCATAACAAGTCGAAAATTTCGTCTCCCCGTGCAACGTCGCGCACATATAATAATAATTCTCGCACCGAAAAAGCCCCCACCTCGCAGTTTGCGAACCTCCCTCGCGGAAAATTCTCACCCTATACTCGGGTCCTGAGTAACAAAAACATCTCGCTCCCACACGCAATTACCGCGTAATCGACTCGGCTGCTCAATTTCGGCTTCGAAAAACAATAACGAGACGAAGAGAGAGGGAATAATCGAAAAACCTCGCCGGGGGCGACAACGAAGGCCTCCTCCTTTCCCACGCGGGCTCGCGCGCAGGCGAGAAGAGACGCCCGAGGATATGTGGAAGCGCTGCGCGAGCGCTCGTAAAGTCGCTTCGATTTGCGCGGGCGACCAGACAAACATCGTAAATTTTATAACCGTTTTCAGGAAGCGCCACCCCGCCCGTGTGTATATAGGTATACACACAGATCTCTCGTGTCTGCGAGAGAAAAGTTTGAGAGTAGGAAACGCGCGATGCTCATTCCCACGATTGCCGGCCGAGTTTTCTTCGCGTCGCGCTATAAACCACGACACTATACTCCGACGCCTCCTCTCTTTTTGCGCGCTGCCGCGGCGAGATGAGTTTTCGTCGGATTTCGAGAGAGGTGCGCGCGCGCGAGCTGCATACAATACTTCGGGTGTTATCGAGCGTGAGAATATTGCCGTGTCGGCGAGGAGGTGCAGTGGCTACGAATGAGGACGCGTAAAAAGTTTCGAGTTGAGTGTCGCACGTGTAAGAGAGAGAGAACAACCCTTTCAAGTTCGCGCGGGCGATTTTGGGGCGCCCTGAGTGGCTGTAGGACGAGGGTTATGACTTTGTTATTTTCAAGGTTGTTACACGCGATCATTTTATACATGTAAGAACGAAACTGCATATACTTTCTATGTATAGATCTGCGCATAGAAATATGATTTGTGGAGATTATTGCAGTGTGTATTACTCATCGCGGTGATATACGATTATTATAGTTCTTCCAAGAACACCCTAATATCTTTCCGATACCCCAGCCAATATGAATCACGCATACTTTCATTATTCACGAAACCACTAAACAACATATCTTATTCACACAGCTCCCCGCGCACATTCAGAATAACAAAAAGCTCCTTCCCTCTACCGCGCGCATCCACCTACAAGACTTCGCGATAAACCGCCGCGGCGCTGCTGGGGTACTTCACCTACATATGCGCGACGTGCACGTAAGAAAAGAACGGAAGGCGAAAAGAAGAGTCGCGCCTCGCTCGTATGTACGAAAATGTGCGCGAGGGGGATAGAAAGAGAGCGTGTGCGGCGCGCCACATATTTTCTCGCACCGTCTGCGCTATCTCTCCTCCACCCCCGCCGGATTTTTATCGGCCCGCCTGCGCATTGTGCCGCCGCCGAATTTATGACGTTATAAATCCAGCTCGCGCGAGTGCACGCGCAAAAACTATTCGTTCATTAGCGTGCGGGAGGCGTTATGTGAGAGAGGGTACACCGTGACGGGGGAATATCGCGGGCTCGAATCGCGGCCGATGCTAATTCACGCGGAAGTCACGAGGGTATATGTAGGCTGAGCATGTCGAGGTCAGTTCTTTCGTGTTTTTTTTTTACTCTTGGCTCGCCATCGGAAGGGTTGGGAGAGCAGGTAATTTGTAGGGATTGTTGGTTTAGTTCCGGTGTGATAAGAGAGAAAATTTCGTTTAATTTTGGGGATTTTTTACGTAAAGCGGATACCTATGTTTTACTTAATTTAGCACACCTGGTATAATGAAATTAGCCGTGCCATGTATATCATATGTATAATTTTAATATTTTACACGAAAATTTTAATTAGTTTAATACGACAGCTTAATTACCCACATAAAATTGGATAAAAGGCACCGGGGCCGTTCTTTAATCACAAAAAATAATCCTATATGCTCATAAAGAAGTCATCATACATGTATCACACTCGTATAATTATTTTACAGAACTTATAACGACATGCCCGTTATTAAATAAAAGGAAAAGTAACCCACACATATATGCCTCATAATTAACGCGACCGAAAATATGACTCTCTTTTTCGTCTTGAAACAAAAAGACCTCCGAGTTTGAAAGGATGCGCGAATTTAGGGCACCGAGACACGGCGCACCGTCTCTTACCTGCGCGCGCGCAATTAGCGTTACTCGAAAATCCGTAAGACGCAAGAGCGCGCGCGTGAGCGCAAAATTAAGCACCGGCCATTTGCCGAGAGCAACGCGCAGGAAGAGAGAGGCAGAGGCAAAGACTTTATACGACGCGTAATTCGTACGCGTGATTTCTTATTCTAGCGAATTACTCGATCTGCTGTATAAATATCCGAATTTAGTTTTAGTTTTAACAGTGATAGGTATTAATAAAATTTTATCAGCTGATCTATCCGGTTTATTATATAAATAATAGAAATAAGAACGAGTCAACCCCCAGATAGCTACATTGAATTAATAATTTGTCCATGAATAAGTGATGTACAAATGCTTATTAATATAGCCAATTCTAACAGACTTTAAAATCATAAAAATAACTTGAGGCATACATCGCCGATTCATAATATTTTCATCAACAACATATACCGAGCTAAGTAAATTAGACGCGTCACGCGGCGGGACGACAACATAAAATAGATTAAAAATCAATGATGCATTGGCGCTTCATCGCCCGCAGACCGCGCCTACTTAATTTTTCATCGCGCACACACATACTCGCCGACGTCTGCGGTCGCGACTATCGAGTAAACGCAATTTACAAATAATCCGCGGCAGCCCGCCGCGTAATCACGCGAGAACGCCACCTTATTACGGATTAACGCTGTAAAATCAAGTTCAACGACGCGCGGTCACTACCCAAAATATATACATAATGCACGAGTTGCGTATATTACTACCCGGCGCGGTTAATAACAAACAATACGTGTCGCATAAACACGGGGTGAGAAAAAGTATACCTACGGTAGCTTAATGAGGTTTGTTATTATACCGCTCAGACACTCGCAAAGTCCGTTCGTTACGCAAAGGATTACAAAGACGTGGGTTATATACCGGCGATCGGATTAATTCCGTATTGGAGGTACACACGGTGACGACAATAATAATAATAACAATAATAATAATAAGAACGACGAGGACGCGAGGGGACGATACAGCCGTTAATTGGCGAAACTGGAGGCGCGCGACGGGGTGGCGCGCACTAATTAAAAGCTTCTAATTGTCTTTGTTCCTTAGCTGCTTGCGCGCACAAGGCGTCCTCCCCGCCGATGAATATTAACTCCGTCGCGGGCGCATTACCGTAGGCGCCTCTCCGCCTCCCATCGTGATTGTGCATACTTAAGTTTAGTTATTGGAAGAAGGGGGCGCGACAAGAGTGTATTTGAAATAATCGGAGCCTGTGAAAGCCGATTGAATTATTTACTTAATGCTGCTTTTCTTTCAAGAATTATACTTATAATATATTTACAGGTATACCGGCGTTAAGCTTTGTGCATAATATGTGCTATGTATAGCCGGTGGACATAATAGCTTTATAATTATAGCCGAGCTACTGTTTATACAGTATAATTATAAGCGCTGCCAGGAAACGTCGAAACAATATAATTGGACGCTTCATAATTCCATATATTTTGCACGTAAAGTAAACGTTAAAAAACGACCCACTTTACTTAAACGCCCAATAATCTATTCAATCGCACACACCTATAGTTATATTTATATTGTACAAAAAGTAAACGAAGGACTCACCTGAGCATTGAACAGATCCCAGACGTGGAGCACGGGCTCGGGCTCCTGGTTCCTAGCGTTGGTGCCTTGATTGGTATACCGACGCGGTTCCACGTCGCGCTGGACGAGGTAGAGCGGCCGGGTTCCTCGTACCGCGCCATCAGCCGGTAGAACTCCAGCCGCCGATGCGGGCTCGTCCACGTGGTACTGCCATACCACCTGCAGCGTGTCATTCTGAAACGAGAGATAGATGCGAGAGATTAGAGATGAGTGTACATTGTTTCAATTGTTTTTGTATAGGCAGCTGATGTTTTTTAATAACGAGCGTATAGAGGATTTAATTGTCAGCTCGAAAATATAAATGACAACGTGCTGTACTCGTTATTGGGACCATTACATCGGGTAAAAAAGTTTCTCAACAATCCATCCGCGTCATAGTCAGTAATTTGAAAGGGATTAAACTTTTTTTTATTCGAAACGACATGTGTATACATATAGGTGTACGCAACGACAAGTGCCGTCGTTTCACTCGTATGTACTGAAAAGTACTTTCATTAGAGCTATGTAATTTGGTAATTTTGCACTCAACGCGCGTACACGTGCTGCGCGCGCAGAGACAGTTCGGTGTAGTAGTACTGCAGATCTCATTTTGTCCCCCTTTGTTGGGAACATTCTCCATCAGAATTCATAGTGGAATTTTAAAGTGCACTTTAGCGTCGCGAAAAATACGTGCGCGCGCTCGTGTGTATATGTGTGTGTGTGTTTCGATGATCGTCAACGCAGAATATAGCGCATTGCCTGCGGCGGCCAACATAATGCGATTTTCCGCTGTAATTGCGCGATTATTCACTGAAAAAGTGAGCGTAATTTTTTTTAATGGTATGATGTTTGTCTCGAGCTCAGTTTAATTTCGCCGAAGGCGTACAAACACTCGCCGATATTAAAATGGATTGTCTAATTATTTTTTGTTTAACGCTGTAATGCATTATTGCTGTTTTAATAATACTATATACACCACTATCGAGCAAAATCTGACCCAATTTCTGGTGGGTAAACAACTAATTGCCCTACCTTCCGCTTCTCTTCTTTAGCACACGTCTACGAAAGCTAACGCGTACGTACGTTTTAATTAACGAAGGCAAAAAAGGCAAAAAATTACCCGAAACTGCATTTTCAGCCTCTCGTTGTCCACAATATACACACGAGATTTTTGCGAAATCACAAAAGGTATCATAGAGGCGCACGAGCATATATACATACATCCAGACGAATGGGAATAAGTCAAAAAGAGAAGTTGAGCCGTTGACAATTACGTCGGTTAAAATGGGCAATTTCGCGCGACTTTTCAGCGCTAATCGCCGAGGCCTCGTCCGCTTTTTCGCGGAAACGTGGATCTCCTGCAAATTGCGGCAATGAAGTCTACTTCTCTTTCCCTCTCTTTCTCTCCCGCCTGTCTCTTTCCATCTCACTCTTTTTCGTTCCCCGAGTTGACGTCCATGATTCACGCGAGATTAAGCCCGATGCCGAAGCCCAGGTCGGATTCTTCTTCGTTTTTTTCCACGCGGCCGTCCCCGTGCTTTTACAAATATTCGAGAAAGGACATTAGCGGAATTTAAAGAGAAGAGTTCAATGTTATAATTATGCCGTAATGTGTTTCAAAGTGATATAAATGAAAATCTGTTTTTAAATGGAGTCCGAATGGAAATAGTAGGAAACGCAGTCATATAAAGTGGAGCGTAATGGAAAAGTGTATCAATGTCTGTAGTATAGGTGGTTAGGGCCTAAACCAGGGTAAACTGATCAATAATAATGTTCATCGAGATTAGGAGCAAAGATTTTTCGTATTTCCGTCATTAGCGTAGATTAATAATGGTGTTATACGCAATAACCAGCCGTTTAAACCTAAACCACCCGCCATTTATTTCACGTACATAACAATTACGCATCGTCAGGAGCTAATAGCAGAATCGATAGAGTTTACCGTCAACGACTCTTCCGACGTAAATATTGACCCTCGTCTAATTCGAACGTCCATCAAAAAGCCATTTCCATAAATACGTATACATTTTCAAGGTACCGTGCGGAATCGTTCTCCTTCGGCTGCATCAATAATGCGCCGCCGTATTATTCTTCCTGTACTTTGCCAAATTGCCGCACGAAAATCTCCGAATAGAAAGATCCATATATATATAACACGGCCCTATCAATTCTTAATCATTCCGGGACCTTGCAGATAGCGAGCGAAAATTAAGTGGCGAACGCGCTCGCGACTGTAATACGCAGAAGTCGAAATTAAAATTTAATAAGGAAATATCGCTCGCTCGCGTATAATGCACGTGTATCCTCTTTCTCTCTCCTCTTCGGGGGCCGGCCGCCGGCCGGGATTCATTACGATTTCACGAGGGCTTTCGCTGCTGCAATCTTTTGATATGAAATTATAAAAGGGGGAGGAAAGACGGGGGTATATAATAAAGACGGCGACGGACAATACGCGGAAAGCCCATCGCAATCACGACTTCCTCTCCTCGTTTCTCTCCAACCCTCTCCTCTCCACTATCTCTCTCTCTCTCTCCACTTCTTTCTCCTTTTCCATTTTCGGTATATACGTGTACGTATATATATATATATATACGTATAAGTATCCTTGGGCAGATTTATCGCGAGCCGGCCATAACGATACGCTGAAATTAGATAGGAATATATAGACGACGGGGGCGGAAGAGAGAGAGAGAGAGAGCGCCAGCCAATCCAATCGACCCAACCCTAGCGCCGCGATAGCTCTCTCGGTTCTATATACTACTACTACTGCACTGCTACTCCCCGGCGCCGAGTCAATAAACCGCTGACTATAAAAGGATAATCTCGTGTTTTTATTTTTCCCCGGACTAGATTGTCTCGTGTGCGCGCAGGCTGAGAAACAAGCGCGCGCGCGCGCACGGCCGAAAGCAGAAATCCCCATTGATGAGGTTGCCGAGTCTATAACGTCGTTCCGGTAAATTAATTGAAAAAGGTTTATTTCCCGCTCTCCGTCGTCGTCATACCAACTTAAATCACCGAAAATGAATGAAAAAAAAAAATAACTGGAAAAAGAGAAACGCAATTTATTACACACACACACCAAAGGATTCCGCAGTAACGTTAACTTTTGAGCGAGAGAGCTCGCGGCGAGCGAGTGAGAGTTCGCTCCCCCGCGGGTTCGTCGTCCGGCGTTGGCGGTGGGTACGGATCGATGGCAAAAGCTCGCGAGTCTTAAAGAAAGCGTATCAGCGAGCGGCCAAGAGAGGCTTAAAGTCGCGCGGCGTGGCTTGCACAATGAAGCGGTCGATGGATTCTTATACTTCAGCGTGTTTCCCTCCCGATAATAACGATGACGGCGATATATATATATATATACGTTCCTCCTCTCGTTTTTAATTGAGAGCGGATACGCGCGCGTGTCTTTTTTAATTGGAGTAGCGTAGAGTGGAAATTTTTAAACTATTCTATGTGATTTCGTGATAAATATATGTGCGCAAGTGGTTGTGAAAGAACAAGTGTATATAGTGCGACGAACGGAAAAAAGAAGTACGTACGCTATTGTAGTGCGCGAGGAGCATTGATAGTAGATGGTTATCGTGAGCGCGCGACGACGACGATGATGATTTCACATCTCGTTTCACGTAACGAGAATGTAAATTGCAATGACTGAGCGATAAATCGTCTATGATAAATCGAGACCCGCGCGCGGATGGGCCTTTCAAAACAAAGCGTCTCCTTATTCACAAACATTGAGAAGTCAATTACGTCTCTTCGCCTAGTCATGAGCTCGAGACTTTTCCAATCAAATTTCGATATGAAGCGCTGCCGGGAGAGAGACAATGGGGGGATGTATGAAAAATTCCTTGCCCCCGGCGCGTCAGTACATACTATCGGATCAATCGAATTGCAGGTAGTCGGGGAGACGCGCTTGTTTGGAATCAAATATACTCGTCCCCATTGATCTTTTTTTATTTTTCCGTTATTGCGCGTTTCGCTAAAAGTCTAAGGAACGTTCGCTTTCTCTACATCGCTTTATTGCTAATAAACAAACATGAAAATTCCTCTAGACCCCGCCAATTATGCACTTTATAAACCGTTTATTTTAACTAACCACAGCTAGTCGCCCACCGAATCACTCGTCAAATATTGACCCGACACAGCGGTATTTTTCTTTTTTTTTTGTTCCCTCTACATACCCCCATCACATCGCCATTCAGCTGTTGCATATGCGCGTGCGAATCTCATCCGAACGCGCGTCTCTCAATATGCATGCCCACTTTTTTGCGATCAGCCGCACACGCGGTATAGTATAGCATATATACCGTATAGTCAAACGGTAAACGACTGCCTCCCACGCGCTTTGATTTCAATTCAGCATCGATCTATCGCGCGCGCGCGAACTGTGTCGGGTCGAGTCACGATAGAGAGAAGGGATATCTCTCGGCCTTTGATCTTATTTCGATATATATACCGTATAGGGGAGAGAGAAAGAGAAAGGGAGGAAAACGAGCTGGCGGCGATCCAGCGCGTGATTTGTTATGACTACGTGCGTAACGGGGCAAGAAGTAATCTTACGCCGGGCTGAAAAATGCGCGCGAGGGAAGAAGCACCCGGGCTTTCGCTGTCGCCCTTTTTGCGCAAGTGAGAGGGAGTTCGACGACGACGTGCGCGGAAAATACTCGATGCAATTACCCCGGCTTTTCGGCGTCGTGTTCTGGCGCGATGACAGGACCGTTCTTCAACCTTATATACATATAGATCAAAAACTCGAAACCTCGCGTTCTAATGCGACTGAAAATAAGAACCTTGCGCACATCAATATATTGTGATTAAATTTTGGCGTTATATACATTTCAATCGATCAATATATAACCCCTTCTGCCTCGCGCACAGTCCACTCTATTGTCGTTATATTGCGATCGACGGAAACAATGATTTATTCGCCGCTACGGTCCACTACCGCTGCTGCACTATTTAATGTATTCATTCAAAGCAATTATATTGCGGGTCCGGCCCTCTCACGTGCAGAGTATATAACGTCAAGCGCGCAGCTGACAACGTTATCATGTCTGCCTACCTATGGGCCTCCTGTCCCCATAAATACTTTTTTTATCCCCCGCTAGCGCGCAATCACGCGAAATATATTTATACCCCGCATGTGTGCGCGCGGCTGCCGCTCTCAGCTGTAAATTACTCTCGTAACGTATATACCAACCGCGCGGCAATAAATAATGCCGTTAATACAAATTGAAATTTCTGCCGTCCGAATCGATGATTTATGCGCCCGCCGGTGAGTGACAGTTACGCGTAGTGCTGTAATAATAATAGTAATGATAATAATAATGTGTGGCGACTATATTTTCGCGGTCGTATAAAGCGGCACGAGAGGGCCGTATGACTCAATTCATTAGTACACCCGGGGGTTTCGAGACCGGAGAAAGGGAGAGTATTGTGCAAGGCTCTCGATAAGACGATGAGTAATGAGCACGTGCGGATTTATTATAAGCGCGTATACGTGCGCTGCGATAAGACGCGCAAATTCGCGGCACAAGTTTTTTTTTTGCAGGGCAGCGGGCGATTTATTAATATGCGTGCGTTAGAGTGGTTCCGAGAATGATTGCAAGTGGTACTTGACCGATGCATGCACGCATGCGCGGTTCCTCGTGAGTCATGAACCTCTCAGTGAACTATGAGAATAAATAATAATCCGATATGGGATGAGAGAGAAGAAGAAATATACATTTTTCACCTAGCTTGGAAAATCATAATGTTTCAATCCCACGTGCGCGCGCGTATCTCTCTCTCTCTGTCACCTTCCGGGAGGGATTAAACCGACCAACCGCACACGTTAGTCCCTGCGAGCGATTATTCATTCCCTTTCCTGCACGCACGCGACACACACGCACAGAAAAACGTCGAAATAAGAAACGCACGGCAGCAGCGTCGTCGTTGTCGTCTTCCACCAGCCAGATAATCAAAACCATTAATTTCGCATCTATCTTCGGCTTTCCGTTTGCCGCGCGCGCTCGCGCATTTATATATCCCCCCTCCCGCGCTTATATACCGCTATACTAGAACCGGTCTCCCCTTTATGCACTCGCCATGCTGCAGCTCTCGCGCGAGCGCAAAAAGCCGAGAGGCGCGCAAGGAATTCGCAAGGAAACGTCCGATTTCGAGGCGAGATTAAATCGTCCCGATATTTATACGCGTGCGCGCGGCCACGCGACAAGTATACGGGAGTCGCACGTGTGTATATATATACGTATATGTATATATACGGTGAGTGCGTGCCGTAATTGAATTGCGTAATTGAGACGCGCCGCGGTGGCGTTTTTTTTTATCCATGAGGGGGCATTCCTCTGGGTGCGTGCAGTGCAGCAGTGCGGCGGCAACACTTTTCGTGCGTGCTTTTTGCAGTACAGTACGGCGCGAGAAAGAGAGAGAGGGCAGGTGCACGTTGTTGTTTATATGCGGGAATGTAAATAGGGAGGTTGAGATTTTAACGGATTCCCGCTCGATTTATCGGCCGGAGGGCCTTTCTTAATTAAACAATTTGGCGCAAAGGGGAGAGTTTTTTCTTTATATACGGTTAATTGAAATTTTATACCGACGGCTGTTGTAAATATATATACGTATGTGTATACGGATCTCGGAAAGTAATTGGTCATTATTTAATTGAAACATTAATTAAACAACCGTAAAAACATTTCAACGTCGAGAGCCGCGAATTTCTTTTATCGTCATTGACGACGGAGAGAGTAAGAAAGTCTCCTAAGGCGCTCGCGAGATCCCTTCGATTTCCAACAAGGGCGTTAATTACCATAGCTCCGGCGTACTTAGCAAACTCACAGCCGCACGCGTATATATACCTACAGCGGCACGTACGAAGGAGGAACTAATATTGAACATTCCCGAGCAGTCGAAGCGCTCGCCTCGCGCGTCTGAAATCGAACTTACGCGCGAGTTTTTAAAAGCAATTAAGCCACCACCACCACCGCCTCACTTCACTCTCATTTTCTCCTCGTTCGCGTAATTGTCAATCCGGCTTCGTTAATTTTTAATTTTCCTCTCCTTTATATACACTTTTTCCTACCGGGAGGGAAAATTCGCATTTGTGAAAATTCGATTACGTGCGCGCGGCTGCCGGTTATACTCTCTTATGTGTGCTCTCGGAGGTTCTTTTTTTGCCTTTTATCCGAGAATAAGCGAGCCCTCGAATTCACAAACGACCGGCTAATGCGACGATAAATCTCGCGAGTCTCTTTTCTTCCCTCTCTCTCTTGCGCTCGATTGTTCCTGCGCGAGCTCTCACGGAACCGCCTGGAAATGTACGGACTCCCGGAATACGATACGAGAGAGAGAGAGTCGCCTTTTTCTCTTTTCGTCTTTCTGACTTTTTCTTGGCCTCCCGAGTGGGTGGAACTATGTGTGTGTGTGTGTATAAGGAAGGGGATGTGGAGTACCGACGTCCGACCCTGTTTCCTCATCGGGCATTTATTCATTTAATTTATTTTTGTTCAATTTGATGGTATAATTTATGGACGATTAGCCTTATTTACGATTATATCTAAATCGTCGGTATAATATATAAGTATATAATCGCGACCGTAATCGCTTTAATTTTACAGCATAAATTGATATTTTTCTTAATTAAACGCGCCATTTCTCGCGGTATATATCTAATCTAAGTTCGCAACGAAACTTGGCTCAACCTAAACAGCTCTAGCGTTGAATAATTCACGCGTCATTAAACCGTCAAATTTGTTCGTTGATCAATAAACTACTATATCGCCGCGTGCTTATTAATCTAGATCGCGAATTATTTTCTAATTAAGCGCTTGTGCGTGCGTGTACGCGTATACATCCGCGATGCGCACCTCAAATTAGATTTCATAATTGATTAGATTAAATTAAACAGCCGGCTACTGGGGCATTATTCATCGGTGTGCTGATGCAGCAGCTCTCTCCCACGCAGACCGCAATTTTCCCTATCGGAATATTATGCATATAACGGGAGGGAAAAGAATGATTCACCGGTAAGTATAGACTCTGGCGCTAGCGCGTGTTCTGCAGAATCTAATTGACACGGCTTCGACGGGTCGGAAGAATAGAGGTAGGGGAGAAAATCGGCCGGTGTAAAAATGTGCAGCCGCGCAGCCGACAGATAAAAAATTGGAGCTACGGTAGTCGAGTGAAAAATTTCGCCTCTCTTTTTTTTTACAGACGCCGATGCAGCCGCGCGTCGGGGAGAATAAATGGATTGACGTTTAATAAAATTGACCCGCGGCTGCGGCCGCGCCCTATCGGCGTTTTTTCCTCTTGCACACTCTTTCTTTACAGTTAATTAAAAAGCGAAAAGCTGACCTAGTTTTCCATATAAACCTTGTTAACGCACAAGCGAGCTGCGTATATTTCATTTTTCTATCGTGCTCACGCCTGACGATCACAATTCGTGAGAGATCCTGCGCCTTCATTTCACTCCTCCTCGTTTGCCCCGACTTAATTCTCCATAAACAAAACGCGCCATATACGAACGAAGGGGGGAGGAAGAATCGAATCCACACAGAGAGCAATTTTTCGTTGAATAAGAGAACGCTATATACCTGCGCGCTCTCATCTATGTATACATCCATACCAGAGGGAATACCGAATAAGAGAGTCCCTGGAAAAAAACCGACCGATAGAATTGACCCAGTGAGTATGCGGGATCCCGCTATCGCATTCACGAGTGCGCGGGATATAGCTCTCTCTCTCTCTCTCTCTCTGCATGCACAAGAGAGCGCGAAGGTATCCCACGAGAAGAGCCGTGTGTATTCACAGCGGCGGCGGCGTAAGTTTCTCACCCCCCTATATACTTCTACGCGATATTCTCAAAAGCGAGAGCGCAGCACTACACACGTACGATGGAAGATTTTCGGAGAAATCGGTATTCAAGGCCCGGCGCTCCTTAACCTATCCAATTCAGGTGAAGAGCCGTAGTAGAGCGAGCGCGGGAGGCTCCAATTGTCCGCGGTAGCGGCGGAGAATGAAATGAACTGGCGCGCCGATGATCGAGGCCCCCTCGGCCCGATTATCGAGATATGCCCGGAACGGGCGCTACGTGACTGTACTTCAATTACCACCCGTTCTCGCCCCCGCCGCTATCTCTATATCTACGCGCCGGCGCCTTGAGCTGGAGAGCCGCGGCTACTCCTACTCCTCTTCAAGAGAGAGCCGAAAATCGAATTTAGGATTGCCAGTAAGGTCGTCGCTCGACTACGTCGTTATCACCAGGTGCGCGCCGCCGGATTAGAATTGAAAAGTTCTCGTTTCCCACCACCACCACCCCCCGAAGCGAGATATCTTTTCTTACACATATATATAGAGAAGTTTGATGGGAGTTGTTTGATTGGATCTTATTCCTACTCGCGTTCTAGGATAATCGCCGAGTTTTCCAAGTCTCTAGATGTGTGTGCGCATTCAAGGGAATGAAAAAATTTTAGTGCGATTGGAAACGCTAATAAAAGTTTATACTCGGTGATTTGCGTATATTTTCTCGCACATATAATAGCCGCGTCCAAAGCCGCGCGCGTTCCCTCAATTATTTAGCCCGAATTTTTCAATCGATATCGCGCACACCGCCGACAGCGAATACCTTATTCAGCGTTGGCCTCGCGCAGTGCACGCCATCGAAAATTAATCGAGCCATCCACGTCCGAGAGCGTTTAATTCCGCTAAAACACGATTAGACGTGATAATCAACGATCGCTCGCTCGAAATTTCAATTGTTCATACACAAAAGCTCAGCCAGCCGAATTTCACACATCCGATTTGCCCCCCCCCTCTCTCCCTCTTTACTCTATACGGTTCTTCCGCACGATTGACCTACTATTCCGGGCGTTAAAGCTCTCTACCTCACCCCGCGCTCGCGCGAGAGTTATATAACTCGTTCTCTCTGCGTTCAATTAAATTACAACGGACGCGCGAGTATTCCTCCTCGATCGGATCATCCATCAAACGCGTGACCGAGTCTGACATCAGGTCCTCGCACCCACCGCAAAGTTGTACAATAAGGAGTCGAGCATAACGACGAGGACTACTCGGCAACTTGCTCAGCAAATTATGGCGATTCCTGAGAACGAGGAATGAGAGAGAGAGAGAGAGAGAGAGGGAGAACTCGAGTTCTATTATCGGAATGAACTTGCGAGAGAGAAAGCGTGCGGATCGATCGCTCGCGTATTCCTCCTGGCCCCGTTTCTAAGCGCGCCACCAGCCCTCCCTCCTCTTATTCTCTCACTCCACGCCAATCAGATTCCATTGTTTATGAGTGATTGCACTTTCGACTCGGTGTTGACCTAATCGATGGGGAGGGATATTCTATCCTACGCCGACGAGAGCCTCGTTCCATTCTTCTTCTCGCGCTCGGAGAGCACAATCGCATTACTGCAGCGTGCGCGCTCTATCCAATTACTCGAATTAGTTAAAAAGGCGACTCCTCTTCGTGTGCCCGAACCTTTCTCTCTTATTTTTATCCTACAATTTACACAGCGGCGCGCGCTAGCACCAAGTTCGTACGAAGTAATTAAATGACGCGACGCGGCCCCCCCCCGCTATATATACCGCCGAAACTAATTACAAGCTACTCTCACTCTCTCGTAGCCTTTCTTATTAAAGAATATCTTGCACGCGAAAGTTTCGTCATCAAGGCGACGTTCGAAAACGACGGCTCCCAGGTAAACAGCCGCTTGTAAGTGATATCGTCAATAGTCATCAGAAAACTTAATTAGTTCCCTTCCCATCGATAATTATCGCCGCTCGCGTTTCCGCGCGGTAACGAGATATCCTTCCCTTTCTCTCCCTCTCCTTCTGGTTCGTTCAGAGGAAACTTTCGATCACCAGTGCACCGCTCGTCTGCGCCTTTTTTTGTGTTCCACGCAATCGCTCTGCTGCGCATAGAAATGGCGTACATTTAAAGGTTTTTCACTGCGAGAGATGCGAGCAAGATTTCACTTTCTGCGGTGTTTACGTAACCGATAGCAACGCTGTATTTGAGCACAGATGTCTCAGCATTACTTTTTAAACTCTCGATAATGATAGAACGTATACGAACGAGATTTACAACGATACTTGGCGAGTTTGCGA
This sequence comes from Torymus flavipes, assembly GCA_030522905.1. Lineage (NCBI taxonomy): Eukaryota > Metazoa > Arthropoda > Insecta > Hymenoptera > Torymidae > Torymus > Torymus flavipes. The sequence goes on along the minus strand of JAPYZO010007125.1, from coordinate 3,007 downwards.
CGTGCGACAACGACGAACTACAAAAACTTTTCTCACGACTCTCCTATATAATACTCGGAAAATTATATATCGCCCTTATGCTCGTTATACGAGCTTTCGACGTCACACAAACTGTCTCCTCTATATCGTCGCGAGAAAACTTTTCGCAGAGAATCAGCAGCAGCGCTGCTGCCGTCGCCCTATGACGTACAACTACGGCCTGCTTGCTATTTTCGGCGTTTGTCGTCACGCTCGATTTTCGCTCGGGTACGGTGTGCGCTCGCTCACTCGACGTGCAAAAAAGCGGCAGTTATAACGGCCGGATGAATACTTCATCCTGGGATAGCGTACACGCGCTCGCGTTGAATTATTATCGCGAGCATTAAGAGCTTTACACTGCGAGCGAGTAACCCTTTGGTTCTCTCTACAGCCGCACGGGATATAAACTCGTTTGCGTAGGAAAAGAATAGGAAGTATATCATATATATACCCACGTTTGAATTTTTCAAGGTACACTTCTGTACGCGCACGATGCTAGAACTTTTTTCCAGAGAGCGATGTGTTGTTAAAAATTCAAGGGGGCTGCGAGGCGCACGGTAAATATTGACGTTGTGTAAGCGACGACGCGTCCTGCGTGCATATGTGCGTCAATAAAATGCGTTTTGAAATATGCAGGGACGCGGACATGACGTTTATTATAAAGTGGGTGATAACTGTCGTGACGCGTATTATCTCAGCGTACCGGTGGTTTAATTATTCGATTTTATAAAAAGTTTTGTCTTCATCATGACATATTTCATCCCAACGATATACACGATAAACCAATTCGCTTCCAATTCCATTTCTAATAAGCATCATATACATCCCGGCGGAAATAGCCCCTCTGGAAACCCATTCGCTATGCTCTCCTCTCTCTCTCTCTCTCTTTTGGCGTGTCTCCATGTAACGCAATAGAGAGGAGTGTGCATACAATAAATCATGGCGAAAAGGTAAGCTTTCGCTTATTTAAAGCCTATTCGTGATTGCATCTAACCGAACGCTTGCAAAGAGTGGGAGGAATAAGACATATACCGTAAATATATAGCGAAAACGCCATTAAACTAATGGCAGCCCTTGGCCCCCGCGTGCATCACTATACATGCGAGCGAACCCTCCTCTCTCGTTTCTATATATCGACCAATCGGCGGGCACAAAAGAAATCCATTCGCGACTCTGCTCGCGGAGAGAGAGATATCGCGAGTACACAAAGGGGTAAATATATGTGTTATGCTCGCGCGAAAGGGT
>JAPYZO010007123.1:0-16820 GCA_030522905.1 Torymus flavipes | reverse complement strand
AAAAAACTGCAGATTTCGTTAATTTCTATTATAGTTAAACTTTTAACTTTTATAAACCTTGAAGTGCGGAATTCTAAAGCTAATTTTAGTTTTTGGGGTATCTCACGAGATATTGAACCGAGGTTTAATCTTATAATACAAGAACCCCTTCGAATATTGGCAAAACTTGACTTACCTAATAAGCTCTAACATTCTAGATATGGATCGACCATAAAATCACTCACACAAACAATCTCGAAAAAGTAATCACCCACGCATACCGAAGAATCTCAAGCACGAGCCCATCTCATCGCAATTCTCTTCTCTCTATCTCTCTTTCTCCGCGCGGAAGACCACAAGTGGAGTGATACACACGTATAGGCGCTTTATACAGCGCATCGCACATATACCTATACGAGTATCAGCCGCATGTGCGAAGTCTCTCTCACACTCTCTTTCTCTCTGGCGTCAGCGTCGAAAAAATCGTTCCTCCTCTCCTACTTCGCGCTGCACCACGACGACGCTTCTCTCTTGCTCTTCGGATTTTTCGTCGTACGTGTATCCCCTTGTACGTACTTTTACGCGCGCGCAGCTGATAGAGAGCCTCGCTCGAGCGTGTGTGTGTGTGTACGTGTGGCTCTCTTGCTTTGTGGCCATAGCAGCCAGTTTCCCAATGGCTCGCAAAGTCAATGCTACGGGTGTTTGTATGTGACGATGGGTTTTCAACGGTGTTTTCATTCCTTGCGCGAAGTGGATGCATATGGCCAAGAGACTGTATGACAGGCTTGATATAATTTTGATTGGGAGATCTGATGACATGTACCTACGCATTTCTTTTTTCTCTTGTTGTCGTGCGTTTACGTTGGAATTATGATGGGGGGGGTTTTTGGAAAGTTAATTTTTTGTAGAGTCAAGCTTGCGGAATTCTTAGATGATTATACATTGTTAATGTGTAGAGAGAGAGAATAGGGATATATAAAAAAATCAATAAAACAATAATAATGGTGCGGCGGCTCTTTTAAGTGGGGCAAAATAATTAAATTAACGAGAAAATTTCAATACGATGATTTGAAAAAAAGCACCTTTTCAAGATTTAATTGAATTTGATCAATAATAATTTTTACCGAAAAAAATAAAGCAATCTAGTAAACCCCCATAGTATATTGATAAACGAGTTTACAATGCGTTCGATGTGATGGAAAAATAATGGAGTTTGATCGTTTTAGCTTTGTATTAGGAGTTTAACAACGTACTTAGGAGTCGAGACAATTTTTCGTAAGCCTTGATGTTTATTATACAGCTTCTATAGGGCTATAAATCATGACATAGATGTGAGAAAGCATGTTTTCCGCAACTCCTGCGGATATTTGCTCCACGGTATTTATTACGAGATGAAAAAGACTATAATACTGCTGAGGCCAAAATCCACTGCGCAAGGATTGCTGAACTATTTTCCCCTCTTCTCTATGGTCGTAATTATAAACGATTAAAGTAATTTCCAGTCTACCGGGAAAATTATTCACAACCGAATGCTCCGATATTATGATCGCGATATCGTAATAATTTATATATTTTCCTTAAATTTGTGGCACAATGTTAAAAACAAGCAATACATTATTCAATTCGTTATAATAAATAATTAGAACACAAAAAAATATTTTATGCAAAAAATATGATATATCTACAAGAAATTACTCAAACCTCGTTGAGAAAAAGAGGTATAGTAAAAAATAATGTTTTCAAAAGATAGACGTGTGTAAGCCCTTGGACTGAAGTGAAACTTTACTTCATTGTATTGAATGAAGCTTGGATTTTCACGCTGCGTGGAAATCTGATTTTACACAAAGGAAGTATCTATTTCAAGTTGCAATCCTAATACTTATTTCTCCTTCTTTCACATCTTTATGAAAACATTAGAAATATTGTTAAACCAAACAAGTGCGTCTAATCATTATATCATGGAATTGAAAATTAAGATATGTTGTTTAATGAAAATAAAATTTAAGGTATAGGTAATCGTTTGCACAAACGTTTCCAAATTTTTTATTTACGATATCAATTGTCTATCTTACATTAACGCAAGGTTGAATGACATAATGCCAGTGATTTCTTAAAATGCACGTGTTTTATATAATTGAACAAACTACTTACAAAATTTCGTACACACATTGTCAGTTTATTTAGTTGAATAGAAATTTTAAATAAATTTACATTTCAGTCAACCGTTGGACTGATCCTCTGCATTTCACTGAACCGATTAAAATTAACCTCATTATATCTTAATACCTTCATCCGTTTTGAATAAAATAACATGCACGTAGGTACGTATATATATATTACTAATTTAAATTATGCACCGCTGTAATGTACACTCATCATTGTGAAATTCACTTTAATTCAGGATATAAATTTATCATGCTGTTATAATAATGTTGCGATAAGCCTGGAGTTTTATAATATCGATTAATTAACTATAATAAATATGTTATTGTTTTGCATTAATGAAATAGTATATCAAACAGTACGAAAAATACCTCATTTAGTATATTGCATAATTCGACATTGTTTGAATCTACAATATAGCCGCTCCGGAGTAAATTCTTTCCGGCTATCCCTGACTTGTAAAAAGTACGATAACACTAATAAAGTTTTACAATGAGTATCGTTCATACTGTACGTATTTACGATTATCGACGATTTTCACATTTAATGAAACCGATTAAATTTATTGTATGTTCCAATACGTATAAATATTTAAACTATTCTTAATATTAAGAAAATATTCTTCCGAGTAATTAAAATTCATAACGCTTTTATTATTATTTCACTGGGAAGAAGGATACGTATATACACTGTTAAAGATTGCATGAAAATTAATGTACATACTGGAAGCAAAATTTTATTGTGGTACATTAAAATTAAATTACTTTGCATTAAATTTCATGTAAAGTAATTTAAATTTCATGTAAAGTAAATTTAAATTTCATGTACCGCAATAAAATTTTGCTTCCAGTTGTATATTAATTTTCATATAATTTTTAACAATGATAGCGAATTGTATAGCCATTGAGATTTCGCTATGCTTAAATTTAGCTGAAATAGAAAATCGCAGAATATAGTAATGGTTAAAACTATTGTTTATTTAATACTCCTTTATCGCTTATTTTTTGTATACAGCAAATTATTTTAGTGATCAAAACATGCTGCTACTAAGGCACGCATAAATATGAGACATAAAAATGAAAGAAAAAAAAATATGCTTAGCGTATCATTCCTATTTTTAAATGGCCAAGCATAACTTCGAGTATAGATAATTTTGCATAATGTTTATTTACCAATTATTGATGAATTTTCACTGTATCATTAGACAGAGTGTCGATGCTTTTGCGTCTGTCGGTATAGCAGAATCCCAGTTTTCGACTGTAGTGAATAGTAGTGATTGCTTCATTGTTGATGTATGTACCTACTGATGAATATGTAGGATTCTTTTATAAATCAACAGATATAGTAAAATGAAAATTATTATTATGAAATGTAATAATAGACACAGATGGAATTTTTTTCGTTATTAGACAAAGAAAAGTATTGTATTTAAGTTGATGTGTAAGTTTTAGTATATAGATAATCTCTTCATCAATTTATTGAACAAGATGAATTGTACATAGTTGAGTATTTACAAAGATTGTAATAAACTTATTGTTGATTTTAAGACGTTAAAAAACGTTGAAAATGTTTTATCTATTAATTTGTATAAAATTTGTTATTTATTTCGTATAATATTAATAACTATTTTAAGGATATTTTTTTTAGAAAAAGTTTGTAAATTTGTAAAATTTTTGTTATAGACAAAATTATGATAAATTTTGATATTTTATTTCATGCCATTCCTTTATGAAAATTTGAACATTATTAGAATCGAAATTTTGTTTATTAATCGTCATTATTTTAATTTTCAAATTTTTAAATATCAAACCTCAGAAAAATTTATCTTCAACCTCTTACCAATTATTTTTACTACAATACTTAAAAATGAAGCTACATGTCTTCAGTGAGAGATAAGATATGATGAAAAACTCACATTTAGTTTGATTTTATCGTATTCTCTAACTATACCATGTCAAGACTTTGATGATTGAAGCTTGGATCCTTATGCATCTCAACCTAAGATTCCTAAGAAGTGTTTATATTAATTTTGCAGACTCTAAACTATTCGTCTTCATTTAGACTCTTTCTTCCTTTATCAGATCTTAAACTTGTTACTAACTCATACTTGGTTACAAGTAGCTAACGAATTAATCATCACAAAACAAATCTCATTTTTCAAGAGAGAAATAAACTGATACAATTTGTAAAGAGCTCAATCTTATCAATATCGATGAAATGATCCTTAACTTTCTTTTATTTACTCTGAATCTAATTTATTTGTTTACACCACATTGAGTGCCAAATTAAGATAATATTATGTTTGAAGTAACGTAAAATTCACAAAATGCAATGCTTATAATCAATTTTGTCAACTTTTGAATCATATATGATTCCGGAAAACTTGAACCAACCTTAAATATTTACTTTTCTAATACAACGTTGTTGATCATTTACTTCGTTACTGTAAAAATTGTTCTATAACACAAGATTCTACCAGTTACTAATTCCATAGGCTCGTCTCTTTAAAGTGACTTTCATTGAGTATTCGAAGAGATAACATCCCCCAAAGCGCCGTTTCGTTATATTATATAGCCGCAGTGTGTACATGGTAGATACACTTTATTACAATCTAATCTCTACTTGAAACAATGAAATAAACGTGTGAGCGTGTGCATATTTATAAGCGTTTATACATATATATGCATATAATATAAGACTCGTAAAACCATGACCTCTCGACACAAACACGTGACAGTCGCCCTATCGTTGTTTACGAAAAAAACTCGATCGATTTTTATCTCGTCGAAACCCCAGCCGCAATTACGCGCTCACGTAACTTTGTAACGCTCATCATATAAGTATACGCATCGAAATTAGCTCATTAGAGTCGCTCGGAAATCCCAGCCGCTGTAGTGGTATTTTTTTTTTTCACACTTTGCCACTCAGCCGCGCTTCTATATACATCGTTTGCTCGTCAATTCCCACTAATTGCTTGAATTTTCTCGCGCGCGTATGTATATAATACACTTATATGCTATTCCAGTCTTCTCGCGCCGCCGCCGCCGCGGCTGCGGAAAACCTCGTGACATCACCGATAATTGCGAGCTGCGAGCAAGTAGAAGAGAGTATGTGTATAAAAGAAGCTGTCGAGCGTCGCTGCGTGGCTCGCATGTCAGAAATTCGCAATCAGTCGCGCGGCGATAGTCGCATTATATCCTCACGGTATTAAGCAGCGAGCGCTTCCTCGTGCCTCAACATGAACGGCTTCAGCGGCTACGCGCTGCTACTGCTCTGGCTGCCGGTGGTTTTCGTAAGTGCAGATCATGGGATTCGTGGTGGATATGTGTAACATCGTAATCTGAGATAATGTGTCTTTGTGTTGTAAAAATTAAGAAAGTTAATATGAGTATAAAAGAATTACTTTGTGGCTTTGATTTGTAACAGTTTGATTAAGTTCTTTGTAGATTGCGATGTAACTGGGGTGTACGATGTGGGTTGTAACGTATTTATGGAACAGTTTATTCAAAATCTATATGTGTGATTACTTTAGGGCAGCCTCTCCAGTGACGTCGACATTGTTTTGCACAACTACGAAGATGACTGCGCGATGCAAGCTGGAGTTACTGCTGGTAAGTACTTAAGGTAGTTCTTATCCAAGAAAACGATCGTTAAAAAAGTATTCTATACATCTATTGCTCAAATATTATATTACAAGTGATAATAAAATCCAACAGTAGATTGCTTCAAGTAACAGAAAAAAATTTTCAAATATAATTTATATATATGAACAAAAAGACATGATAAGATAAAACTAAAATTTTTCAAAAATGATTTAAAACTTACAATATATTTACACTTCCAAATAGTATTTACATTTCCACTTTGCATCAATCGCGTTAATCTTGTAAAGAATATAGTTCATATTAACAAATTACAGTTATTCGTTTTATTGCGTTTTCATTAGATTTCGTATGCCGAATAGTCAACATAAAGTTTAGTACTTATCTTTTGTATTAACAGTCACATTAATTTATGTTGAGACAAGACTGCCATCTATATCTTCATTACATTAATATGTATTATATTTAATTTTATAGCTAGCATCGAGCAAGCTAGGAAATCGAGAAAATTGCCAGACAGTGGAGAGCTTGATGCATTTGCAGCATGCATGCTGAAGAAATTTAACATCGTAAGTTGAATTATTTTATTGATATTTTAAAATATGAGAAACTTTTTTGTAGAAAAAAATATGTGAAAGATTGATAAGTTTTAAATACTATGTGCCTTTGATTTTTTGTATCAGATGAAAGGCGATGGATCACTAAACCAAGATGTTAAATCCTATCAGATATTCACGGATAACGTGTACATTCGTGAAATTTCCATCGGTTGCAAACAACGACGTAAGAATTTTTAAATTTAATGTAGTTGTAAAATGATCTCAAAATTATTCTTACTATTAGAAAATAATGCTATTTTAGATGGTGCCAATGTAGGAGAAACTGCTAGAAAGATCATGAACTGTTACCTTAGTGCGAATGAAATAGTTTTGGCACTTCAGCCGAAGCGAATATGATGACATCAAACAGAACCTTGGATAATTATATTTTTATATACGATGTGTAAGAATTTTTGTGAAATAAAATGTTAATTCAGAACGCAAAAGCAAATGATTGAATTTTAAAGTACTTTACAAGAAAATTACTAACTTATTCACTGAAACCTTTTCAAAAGTTTTTTTTTTTAAATTATTTTGTGAAATCGTAAGACACAATAAATGATTTTAAAATTTTTTGGAAAACATTTTTATAGTAATAATATCATGTATTAAAAGCATAAGTTATTAAAATTTTTATTTATAAATAAATATTTAGTGTAATTGCATGAAAACTAAGCTTTATTCGTTCTCTTGAAGGAAGCGAAATTCCATTAATATAATGTTTTAAACGTGATACTTGTTAGCATATAGGGATATTGAAAGTAAAAAAGAAAAGTAAAATTTAAATCATTTTGTTTGATTTCGGTAAAAAAGCTATAAAATCATAAAATCTAATTAAAAGGAATACGCTTAAAATAAAGTAGTGATGGATTAAATTGAGTCAGACGTTTAATTTCAATTTATGAGTTTTATATCTATATATCAACTCTTAAAATTAATTTTGCTTCCTCAAAGAGGGAGCTTTGGAAAAGTGAAAAAACTGAATATTATTTTCATAAATGTACTTATTAATGTTTATAAATGTATACTTTTAAATTTATACTTCATTAAATTCTATATTCTTTAAACCACATTGTCTGTGAAGTAAAATTTATTTTATAAAATTTAATAAAAAAAGGTAATGTAACTTACACGAAATCCCAATCTGTATAGATAAGACATACTTGGTTTCGAGGTACTTCCATATTTTTTGATGAGACATTTCGGTAATTTTTCAGTATCAAGAATTTATTATTACATCAGCTATTATTTATTTTTACTCGAATTTATTTACAAAAAATAGATTAAAAAATGACACAATTGCTATTTTTAATAAAAGATATTATTACAGTACATTAATTAAAATACAGTCAACATATAATGTGTTTTTTATAATTAAAAAAATTGAAGATATTGTTAATATTTAACAAAATGAAACAAATCGACAATAAATTAATGTATATATGCAATTTGTATTTTTCATCGTAAGTGTAATGCTACAGTGTTCACTATTATCATTTAACATTTTCAATACTATTACTCGTGATTAAAATGTATTATGGGAATCTTTATTACTTGATTTAGTTCTATTTACTACAATAAAAACAATCTCATACGTAAACATCTAAAACGTGCAACTACACCATCAAAAAGTCACGGAAAATGCATTACAAATTTAATTAAAATTCAAGATATTTAGTCTGTTGATAATATTTTCAAGAATAAATATCGCAAGTGCTAATATGTTTCCCCAGCTTAAAATATAAAAGGAAATAATAAACTCTGAAATTGTAGCAGATATCTGAATATTCTTATAATTTTCTTGAATTATGTGTAGATTAGAATAATCCCAAAGACTGTACCATTGAAGAAGTCCTACTTCAAAAAGTCTTGATAATATTGAACTAAATTTGTGGCAAAGTGGCCAATCCTCTGTGCAGAAATGTCCCGCGGGTCTTTCAAGCAAATTGCCTTTTGAAACATGTAGAAATGAACTCCCATCGACTTCTGTATTAACGTTATTTTCGTGACTAATGCAAGCTATACGCTCACCATTCTTCAGTCGAGCAATGCACTCGGGAAAATTTTGAGTGTGTAATTTTTTTAAGACTTTTTTGTACATAATTATTTCCTTGTAAGTATTTGTTCCGTAAAGAGTCAAATTCGAATTGATTAGATCTTGAATGGAGTCTATGTTTGAAAAGTAATTTGGTACAATATTGATAGACTGTAAAAGACTTTGCAAAAATGAATTTACTAAGAATACAAAAACAATTAATATTAAAAAACAAATTCTTTTCGAAGTTTTAGAAGGATTATTTAAACATGAAACAGTTGTAAACATTCGTACAAATTCCAATAAAGCTGTAGTAAAAGAAACTTCTAAAATATATTTAAATATACGTATTAACGATAAGCAAGTTATAATGATAAACACACAAACTTTGAACGTAAAAACAGTAAAAAGTTTTTCAGTATACATTACACGTTTATTTGAAGATACAATTTTAACTCGGTCACTTTGATATGGATAGGTTTGAGCCTTCCAAAAACTACGCAAAAAAACTCGATGTATTAAGAAATTCGCCGTGCCTGATATTAGATCCTTATACGTTCCTTGATGTTTTCCATCTTTATCAATAAAACCAGGAATAGAAGATATTTTTATTGTTAGATTTGCATTCAAATAATCCATAATGGCTTTTAAAGTATAAATATGAGATAGTTTGACTGAGCCAAATCCAAATTTAGTTTTATTATAATTTTTCTTAATAAATAATGCAGTGACAACTTTTATGTTGTAACCATTTAATTTTTCTGTTTTATCGTAATATAAGTCATCACATAATGAAGAAGCTGTTGAAAAAAATATTTTCAGAAACAATTAAACGTCTTAAATTATAGAAAAGTAATTAATTTCTGTACACTTATAAAGAAAAGTAATTACTTTAACAGAAAATATTTACTTACTAGTAATATCATCTATGTCTAATTCCGAAATTAAACGTTTAAGCAATATCAAATTCGTAGTAGAAGAAGTATTTGTTTGAATTGAGGTCCAAAATTTTGGAAACATATTAGTGTAAGGATTAAAAGTATAGATTAGTGATATTTCGTTTACATTTCGACATAAGTAAACAGCAGATAAAATACCAAAACTCCACATTAAATTTAAAATTTTCTGTGCTAACATACAAGTATTCCTCAAATCTCTATTAATGATTACATATTTTGCATCATGATTCCACCAAATAGAATCTTTCCAATTCTCTAACAACATTTTTATATTTGTATCACTTGACAGATATATGATGACGTTTACTGCTGGATTATTTTGTCATTGCACGTACGTGCCATTGATTTTGTACATATTTTGAAAACGTTCTGTATATTTAAAAGAGATATTTGATCGATGCCAATAAAAATTGGTATAGCAGAAGTAAATGAGGATTTTAAAATAAGAGTACTTTCTGGATTCCATTCACCAAGAAAAAATGACATTACAGAATTATTATTCAGACAATTCCGAATAATGTATATCTAAATACAATAATAAAATAGAATCAGTAAATTTATCATTAAATAAACATACAAAATATTACAGTGTGTATAGAAAATTAATTGTAAATCCAAAAACAACGAAACTATTTACTTTTAATTTTCTTACAATTTGTTGAGTTATTATATTATATTCCCTTACAGTATTTGTGTAATATCATTGCGAACGGATTTGAAAAAAAAAATTATACTTACTGCCACTTTAAGTATTTTATCTTCATTTGGTAAAACGGCAAAATTTTCGTTGGTATTTATTTTAGCGTTTAAACAACTAAATAATTGTAGTAAGCTAATCAAGAGAAGGCTTTTATAATTAAATATATTTATCATGTTTTTATTAATCATTTTATTTCTTTTTATTTCTGGATTTAAATTTAACTGGGTTCAACCTGTTTCTTTTAGGCTTTAACTAAACTGTCGAAAGACTGAAAAGGTCATAGTATAGATTCTGAAGGTAGTGTCATGTATGTACAAACGTGTATTTATAATGATCGTAAAATATAAAGTTTTTATTAAAAAGTAGCGGTATTGACGTATTGAATATACCGACACCAAGTTTATAAACAAAAACTATTATAAATTACTATCGATTCTTTTTAAATTATATAATTCTTCCCTTTAATTATTCAAGTAAAAAGTCGTCACGTAAGAATTCTTTTTTAAAAACTTTCAATTTTTTTAGAAATTCACTGTCGCCAAATTAAACCGGCTATAATCGATTGAAACCCATAGTGGAAAAAATTTCATCCCGTAGAGTGCAAAAGTATGTCTAACTGTGTTAAACTGTGCCCAAGTGTACCAAATTGTGCAAAACTACGCCCAAGTTATACCTAGATTTCGGTCACTTTACACTGGTTTAGCACAGTTTAGCAAAACCTGAACCAGTTTGATACGAATAATTTTCAGCTATTGAAAATAAAAAACTGCTGCCAATTTTTTGGCACTTATCTTCCTGAAACTAAATTATCGATTTCTTTTATTAAATTGAAATACTAAAATTAAATTTTTCACAAAAAAAAATGCTAAAAAATTTTAATAATAACACTTCTTTTCCTTTTTTTAAAGATATTAACATCTAAATTTCATTGTCTAACTTTGAACCGATGCGTCTTATATCTGACATTTTTTGCAAAATAGTATATTACAGATGAAGATAATCATTTGAAATTTTAACACAATATTGCCCCCAACAAGTGTAATAATGGTTAAAATTTCAAGTCGATAAATCAAATACTCTCTTAAAAATCATTATTGTAAACTTAAAAAAAAAATTTAACCTCAAATATCTTTGGTCGTAATGGACCGATTTTTTTGGGCAACGAACTTGGTCCGAAGATATAAAAAATCTATCTCTGTTCTAAATTTCAAGACGATTGGTTGACTTTTACTCCTGAGAAAAAAAATATTTTTGAGAAAAAATTCATTTTTTTTCTGACACGATAACAGATGATAATCAACAAATCTTTATCATAGTCAATATTCAAACAAAACAGGTTAGGCAGCTTCTTAAAATATAATACATTAAACATTTCTTGCAACAGCCTCCTGGAACTATTAATCATAAATTATGAATTCAAGAACTAAAACCTCTTCATTTGCCAAATCGCTGCGATGAACTCGATACACCAGGAATTTTTCCGATGCACCCATCAGGCGTGTTTTCCATCGTAAGACACTGATTGCTGATCATTTATTACACTCAACAAAAATCCATCAGTTTTCCAAAATTCCTAGACAATTATCCTCCGATTGACTATCGCGTTGCGGTGGGATTTTCCTTCAGCCACGGTTAAAAGCACGAGAGTCACGTGCTGATGCATTCAGTTGTCTGCGTGTCTTCAAGTGGTATAACGACGTGTACCTGTGCATTTTGAAGTAAACGTTTCAGCAATATGAAGATCTACGTGTTGTGCCTTGCAGTGCTGTTCTGGGCTCCCGTTATTCTTGCGAGTATTGATTGATATTGCAAATAGAACAAAAATGGACATAATTAAAATTGTTAATATTTAAAAGAGACGAGAATAGATGTTCTAAATGGGACTGTGATCTTACGTTGAATAATATTATATTTCTCTACATTTACTTCTATCATAATCAAATATGAGATAATATAAAGCTTAAGATTTTATCAATATAAAAAAGTTTGTAAAATACATGTAAAATAAAAGATGGACTTCTGCGCGTCTTAATAAACATTACAATATTCGTTTCTATTAAAAAAAATATGACCTTGAGAGTCTCTACAATACAATTCGATCATTTCTCTACATCAGTCAAGAATTAATGTAAACCACAGTATAGGTACGTAACTTGTGTATAATTACGTCTTGTCTTTTTACTCAAGTGTTGTGCCGTCGCTAATTTTGATAAGTAGTGAATTGTATAGGCACGCAATTGCCTTAAGGAAAAAAGATTTTTCAAAAAAATTTGACTTTTATATGTTTAATTCTGATGTGAAAACGATTTTTTTCTCATTTTCGTCTGTACAAATCATAAACTGTATTGATCGACAAAATAACAAAAAAAAAAGATTGATTTCTACTTTTTCATGGAAATATTTATAATTTTAGTTTCTCATATACTTTTTAGTGCCCCATAATTTTCTTAGTTAATTAAAGCTAATTATTTAGTATGGCATATTATATAAAAAATGGTTCATAAACTTTTAATTTGTTCTCAGGGTATGTTTTCAAGTTTGTAAAATGTATTATATTGTTATATTTATGTTTATATATGTATATTTAAGTAAATAAGGGTTATTATATCGAATATTAATTAGAATGATTAAAAAATTTACGTATAGAAAAGAACTCGATTTATTTATACATCAAATAGAAATTGTCTGGTATACAATTTAAATGCACAATGTGCTCGCGAATCTCGTAGCTTTTTATTTTACACTCTTACATAAACTTTCACAACAATTATTATCGCACGAATCGAGCAAATAACAACGCACGTTTTACAATTCAAAGTTGCGAATACTTAGCTAGCGAGTGTTTGACGTGGCTTTCGTTGGCTCTTTTCGTGGCTGGCCGCCGCTCGCCCAAGAATGCTAGTTTCCAAGCTTCTCCAGGACTAGGAATACAGAAGTCCTCGTAGTTAATGTTATCCGAGTTGCTATCCAGTGCGTCGTGGACTATACAAAGCTGAGCCCACTTCTATCGCGAAGTCAAGGCCTGTCAATCACACAGTAGTGGTGGTAGGTGAGCGACGATGACGTTGTGCGTCTTGGACTGGAGCAGCAGACGAGACAATCGGTGCGACGAGCGGTGGTGACAAGAGAGCGAGCGTACTGTGCTCGCTGGTTTTATCTGTTGTCAAAGGGGCGCTAGGTATTGAGAATAGCGCCCCCGACGAGAAAACTTTAATGTAGGGTTGAGCCTGAAAAATCTTTGTCCAATTATTCAACCTACTTTTTCTCTAATTTATATATAATTTAGTAGATGGTAACGATTGAATTGTGACAGCTACACGAATATTCACAATGTGATAAAATAGTTACATTACTTTACTATAATCTATAATAAACAAAAAATAAAACTAGTTGCGGTCGGTTGTGACAAACTAGACTCGTGCGTTAATTACCTCCTTCGCGCACTACCTAGTGATCATCACGTTTCGCGCACGGCGTGTTAAAAAAATTATACACTAACATACTAAATTAACCCGTTAATTTTTACTTTTCACTTTCTTCTCCTCTCTTTGCGGACAATTAAAATTCGTTAAAAGGATTGTGCGCCGAAATACAGTTTTATATAAAATAAAGAAATCATCATGGAGCGGCATAGCTCTCCGATGTCAAGACGAGCTTACGAATGACGAAGCCAGTATAAGAGACCAGTTAGGATGTATTAAATTTTTACTTTAACGGGCAAAATTGCAATAAAAATTGTTAATAGTTGTAACATACTTTTAATCATTCACGCACCACGAAATATAAAAAATAGAAAAATTATCCATCACGTTAAATAGTATATTGATTTCATTTAGAATATCGCAATTCTAACAATGATAAAATCTGAAATTTCTCTTTGCCACGAATTTCCTTTACAAGTCAATTTTTTATAATGTTTTACTAATGTAATAATTCTTTTTATCTGGCGATGTATCTGGAGTACTTCAGCGTGGACTCCCGAAATTCCATAAAAGAAATCCATCCACGTGTACCGATCTTAGTCTATTCTTCTTTACAGTTTTCATCTGGCACTTGCTACTCTATAATGTACTTAACAAGTTGTATGTACATCACCTCTTTTTCACAGAGAACGCTATCTAGAAACCCTGCACCTGCGATAATTCGTATTTCTTTTCAGCCCATCTCCTGTACACAAAGAACTATCCCACAGCATACGCATGCAGAGTTGTGAATCTTGCCCATCTTAGAGATAGGCAAAATGCGTGTCCTGTGAAGAACTGTGAAGACTCCCTCACTAACCGTCAGTATTTTTTTTTTCTTTGTTGATTTTCCGTCTCTTCAGCTTCGGCATTTTCAGTGAAATTTAACGTCTAAAGCGCTGGCCTAGATCTCGGCTTCGATCCAGCAACGTTGGTAATCAGCCAGGTGAGTGTCGCAGTGACTCTAGTGACTCGCAGTAATTACCGTGTCCGCGACTCTCATCGGTAAAGTCGCACATATTCCTTTAAGCATAAGTATACTACGGTATACTACTCCGGTACGGTATACTACACTCCGTGGTAGTGACTAAATATTACAACATGCACGACGTTGTTTGTGTATCCTATCTAAGATTAGAACTCTCCTGTAGTCTCTCTAAACCGAGTATAGTACGGAGCCTTGGAAGCACCGGCTGTTACTCCCCTGGAACTGCGCGCCCCTCGGTTGTGATACAGTGCAGCACTTTATTTCCAAGGTAGCTTTGCAGTGCAGCACTTTATTTTCAAGGTAGCTTTGCAGTGCAGCACTTTATTTCCAAGAATAGCTTTGCATCATGATTATTGCGAAATTCAAAATTTATTCTTTAGCATATTTAGAGAGTCCTCCCGCAGTGAGTTAAATATAAAAGGTATTTCTAACATCTATACTAAAATTTATTAAATTTTAATAAAATTTCAACTTTCTGCTAAAAAAATAAAAATCAAATCAAAAATACCTTTTCATAGAAGTGTTCTAAATTAGTTCCAGAATATGTAAAAACGAAATTCAGAAAGGAAAAATTAGCGATAAATTGTCTTTGAATTTGAATTCAAACATTCGCAAAAAAAATGGTGTAAAATGAACAAAAAATTAAGAAATGTAATTTAAAAAAAAATATGAAAGAAAATATTATATTATCAAATTTATGTATGCACATGGTTTTTCCTTAAAGTTAAATAGTTCTAGATTGCGTTTCTGCAATAAAAAAAAAAACTATTTTTTGGTCATTTTCAAGTGGTTTCTATCCTGAAATATCTAAATGAATGAGAGCGCGGCTCGTGTTTGGTCCTAATAAGGGAAGAACGCCAGTAATGTGCATAGAATGTTATAACAGAATCTCAGTTTCTTCCATTTCATACTACAATATATTGCCGCGTAAAGTCATGCATTCCTTATGGCCTGTCTTCATTGGCGCATGATGAATTATCAATGATGAATCATCCCCGATGGAAAAAATTTTGTTTGGCGATATCTACTGAATATGTTGTCAGTGGTTGAAGGAGAATACACCTCTCTAAGCGGGCCGCTCCTTCAACCACTGACTACAAATTCAGTAGATATCGCCAAACAAAACTTTTTCCATCGGGGATGATTCATCATTCATAATTCATTATTCGCCTATGAAGACAGGTCGTTATAAATTGCCTTAAAAATGATTCAACTTCATCCATACCTTCGTAGTTGAGTTAGGCCGCGTTCACTCTTGGCCGCGCTACTACTATACACACGCATGTAGCTATACCAAAAACTTCGTGGGTGCGTCACTTTTCGAATCTTCGCGCTGCGCCTGTCCGCTCATTTTACACACTATATATACATATATATACACACTCGACAACTTCCCGCGCTTCTCGCGCACCCGGCGAAAATTTTACCGCGTCGGCGCGAGATAAAGCATTCGCGCGCTGTTCTGCGCTGAGTGCGTAGCATCGTGTGCATCGATGAAGTGTCGGAAAAGTGTGTGATGCAAAAGTGCGTTGTAGTTTTTAAGGTATAAGGGGGCAGCGACAATATTGGTGTGTTGCGAGATTAAATGAATGGTGAAGTTTTTTATCTGCATCAGAGGTATACGTCGAATTATGGTATATAGTCACCATTTGGTGAGCGGAAATATGCGCTTCATTTTTTGCATACAGATATGAACCTTTAGCCTGGTGAGTAAGGAGCAACTGAGTTTGAATTTCTTTTGAATTGCTGATTGATACAAGCAAAAATTGTATTGCGTGTGATAGAAATGACTCGAAATGAGAGAAATATATATTTGATTGTATTTTATTTTTATTCATAAATTTTTCGGTTCCTCCCATCATCAAAAAATACACTGGTCAGTTTGCGAACATAATTAAATTCACGTCGACACGTTTTGCGATACGCTGAAGCAAGTGATAAAGACCTTGAAATCAGTAGGTTATATATTTTGCCTGGGTTATTCCAGCTTCATGCGTTGCATACCTATTAGTGAACGCAGCCGATACTGGTGGGGGCGAGGTGGGGCTGATACAGGCAGAAGACGAAAGGCTCGCAGTCAGGCAGCCAAAGCCTGAATTCAAAATTATATTTTCAAAGATAAAACACATGGCGAGTACGGAGAAAGTGAGTTTGGGTTGCTGTTGGGTTGTTGATTGATACAAGCAAAAATTGCATTGCGCTTGAGAGGAATGACTCATGGAGTAAACTATAAAACGTAACGATCTATAAACACATAAATCCATGACAGATGGCGCGGACAATCTATAAGGCGGCAATGCGGCGGGGTGATTTGAAAAGCGCAAGAGCTATGTA
>JAPYZO010007119.1:0-12657 GCA_030522905.1 Torymus flavipes | reverse complement strand
CAGCCTGTGCGATTAGTTCTTTTCATTACTACATGCTAATAATGCAAACGCAAAAAACTGGAGCCAATCCACTTGGACAAACAAGCCACCTGATTAATAAATACACAATTTTTAATCTGTCCATCCCAATCTCGCCGTCAGTTTACAGCTACCGCATTAATATTCACCAACGCGTGCACGCGAGAGAGCGACCCTCTTAATATTCGATCGCCTCTCCCGCTCATTTAATTCGTATCTGTTACACACGCTATATATACACACACTCCGCTTCGCGCTTCACCTTCACTTGCGCGCGGGCGCTGCACAGAAGCTACTTAATCTTCCACAGCAGCGGCCGCGCGCGATAAATAATTACACGTGACGGGAAGAGAGAGAGAAAGATAAAAAGACGCCGCGGGAGAAACAATCCCGGCAAATTGAACTCGACGCCTTGAATATTCCATCGCTGATCCCAGTATAGTCGAATAAACGATCGCTGTTACAGCACGCCGACAGGAAGAGACACACACACATACACGCACGCGCGTCGATTCCTACGGAAGCCATTTCCACAAATTACCTTAATTGAAAGGCCCGACACACGGATGCACGCACGCGTGCGCGTTTTAGAAAGGAGGCAACGACGGCGGCAACCTTTTTGGGGGGATACGCGTGCACGCGTAATATAGTTCGTTATTTAGGGAGGATTATGACAGCGTCGGTATGGCGAGAGCGAGAGAGAGGAAGAATGAGAACGCGGGGGCTGTAAAAAGTGTTATACGAGCGCGCACGCGCCGCCCGGGTTATACTACACGTCGAGGATTCATTTGCGCCGGGGGATTTCGTTATATTTTTAAGTGTGTTGGCGAGCCCGCACGTCGGGTTTTATAGTTTTGCATGATAGCTCTCCTCTCTTTTCCTCTATATATGCTTTATAAATAGAATTTGTTTTGCATCTGCTGCCGATAAATTATCCCTGTTTATCTATCCCACAGGCATGTATTAAAGTTGATAGAAATATAAACATTCCCCTATATATACCAAACAACTAACGGCCATTCGTATCCTTTCAATTAGCGACACCGTAATACGTCGACATCTCTCTTCTCTCTTTCTTTGCCTCCTTCTCAGAGCGCTTTCAAGAAGGAAGCCGCGAGCGCGGCGGCGAGTAAAAAGCGACGGATGTCGGTGCTGGCAGCGGTCCGAGCAGCGACGACGCGCGTCATTTTGCATCCTCGCGCGCGGCACATCGCTGAAATAAACCGCATGCGCGTATATATATCGTGGCCTTTTATTTCGCGTGGCTCGATTCGGATTTAGCGCGGACGCGCTTTAACCCCGTTCCTCGCGGTGCGGTTCCGGAAACCTAGTGTAGTGAACTGCTGGGAGGGTTATTAATAAGATGAGAAGAACGGTTCATACACTACTTATATCAAAACACTTTTTCTCTCACTCCTATACATAAAAAACGTAAAATATATATCTATCTCGACGACAAAAACACGACTATCCATAGATCAGTAGCGCATCGCCGAAACCTGCATGCACCCAATTATCCCGAATCCCGCTAAACGAAAAAAAAACCCTTCGCCCGGGCAACGGTATTTTTAAGTGCGTGATGCGCTAGCCGCCGCGATTAATAACTATCGCTACGTATAAGTAACGGCTAGGGCAGTGCCGCGCGACTATTATAAGACGCACTCGCATTCCCCGCTTTTTGCCTTATCCGTAATGAGCCGCTCGCGCCGGCTGCGAGCGTCAGACGATTGTCTCCCCCCGCGCGGCGCGCTCGCGTGTCTCCGCAGCTGTCGCGCGCGAAACACCGCCCCGACTGCCAGGCGTTAATTCAGACGAGCCGGCGAGTTATGATGGTTTCTAGCTCGTCGCTTCCCTTTTTTTAGTGGAGTAGAATATATACGTTGAAAGAGTTGGTCGAAAGTATATAAAGTTAGAATGAATCCGAGACATAGATGTATATAAAGAAATAGTATAAGGAAAAAAAAGAGAGAAGAGATCGACGCGCTGCATTATTTCTACCGTAATTATTTAAAAGACGGATATCATTACGACGCGCGGCGTGTGTATAATATAACGAAGGCAAAGGCCCGATTCATTCGAAGGCGGCATTCCCATGACGCGGCATCGGCGAGCTGAAAAACAGCGGCAACCCGGCGCAGTATAATGCGCCCAAAGAAAATGACATTCGATTTTGATTGAAATAATGATTCGAGCACGCAAGCCGACGCTGCATCCTGGAATTCCACGCGTTAATGAAGGCTAAAAGCCGAGCGAGACGCATAAATTCGTTATTGCGGCACTTTGATATTTCCGCGCGCGAAAAACACTCGGCGCGAGAGGACGGAAGACATCGGCTGTCTGTCCGCGTTGCGGAGGGGGATAATGACGCGGATCGGGTGTGTATGTATATGTATATGTATGGCACATTGCGTGTGTGTGTTATTTGAATTACAATGAAATTCGTGGCAAAAAGCGATGATAAATCGCGCGCGAGAGGGGAAACGCGAGAGAGTTTTTGTTTATACCGCGACGACGTGGTAATTTAAACTCGTTAACCGGCCGCTCGGTGTGTGTATACTATACCCTATCGGTCGCCGGCTATCTTTTCTGTTAATTAGAGATTGAAGCGATGCTGATGTGTATACATGTGTATGTGTGTGTGCTCATGGATGCCGGATTCTTTTTCGATAACGTATTGTATGGATATTTCCCCGTGCGGATATAATTGGAATTAAATCTCGCGTTGTTGTCCTTTGTAATTGACAGGGTTGTATATGTACACGTAATTTGTTCAAGAGGAGATCTTTTCCCTTTGTCGAGCGTTTTAATAGCGGCACAAAGGGTTTCCTAATCGATCTGGTTAAATTCAGTACAATGACTTGGAACAGATATCTATATGCCTAAAAATAGCGTATAAATGCAAATGGCTATATGGAACAGGCCGCAGAAACAAAGCCAGATATCACACCGCGAGAGACAAATGCGGGCAGCCTGGCTGGCGACACTGTCAAAGCCGACGTGTCTCTCTCGAAAGATAAAGACCTCGACAAGAGGCGCAGAGAGTCAATGATATTTCGTATATACCTACGGGGCAGGCGTGCGCACGCGCGTATGATGGCCGCCATAAATCCCGCGGGGCTATTTCGAGTCGCAGCTGGCGGAGCGATAGGGCCCCAGAATTACGAGGTTTTTCACGGCCGGAAGTCGGGGCCACGAAATATCGCTTCTCGATAGCTAAGTGAAATAGGCGTCGTTATTCGGTCTTTGTTTAGGAACGATCTCTCTGGCTTATCGACTTGAAGAAGTGAGGAGAGTTCGAGAGCGACCGAACGAACGCTGGGAGATTAATGCTCTTTCGAATGGCGCGCCGATAGCGCGAGGTGCGTGAGTATTGTAGTACGCGCGCGCGAGGTGGCTCTATTATACCAGACAATGGGATATGATTTTTATTATATAAAAGGGCGCGACGGGACGCGGCTTTGAGGTAATTCAGCCGAGTAGAAATGATGTTTTATTCGGAAAATCCGTGTGTGTACTGTATATATGTAAAAATATATAAAGGTTGAATCGTAAAATACGCGACGCAGCGCGGAACAATCAATATGTACATGTGCAGCGTGCATTTTTTGTCCCCTATTTACGTTTTTCTTTTTTGTACACGTCTGTGTGCCGATATATATACGCGCCGTGCCTGTGAAAATAGAGATAGCGCCTGCGCGGATCGTAAAGGAGTGTATAAAGTCCCATTAAAATATCATTTGCGACCCTGCGGAAACTTCAGGTCATCAACTCGCGCGCGGCGCTGGATACACGCGCGGGAGAAAAAAAAACGCCGGTGGACAGGTGGACAAAATTTTATGCGAACGGCCGCTTTTACGACGACGACACACAGCGTTATATAGAGAGATAGCAGTGCGAAAAAAAGTAATATTTTTAAATTTTTATATTATATTTCCTTTAAGAAAAAATAAACGATGTTTGTTCGGCATACCGCGATCGTGACCAATGAATGTAATATAGTTATAGGACTATTGGCTGATAAAGTTCTTATTGGAGGGGAAGGGGGAGGGGAACTTTTTAAAGCCTCCATTGCGATATACAAACACATCAGAGAGAAAGAGTAGCACGCACGCGGGGAACGAAATTAAAAAAAGCAATTTTGCAATTTAAATCGTATCGCTCGGCTCGCTCGCTCGTGTGAAGAATCGATTTACATAAACGAAGCCGTAAAAGGTAACGTCGAAAACGTAATATAGCGCGGCGGTCACAGCGAACGACTGCATGTGCATGCGCACAAAGCTCTCGACCGCGAGCAGGCAGTAAAGAAAAATTAATAACACAATAATATCAATGGGGTGGACGCGACGATCGCGCGGGCTCGCGCGCATTCAATGGCCGAGCGTTTTATATCGACGTCAAAACAATAAAGCCGCGGCCCTGATTGAAATACTGCACACGCGCGAGCGAGCGCGCACGCCGGTGAATCTTATGAGCGCAGTGCGCGAGTTATTTTCGTTTTTCGATGTCGGCTTTTTGCAAGCGTCCGAAAAAGGCCGCGCTCGATATCGCGTATGTGTGTACGCACTCTTTCTGTGTGAGCATTGTGTTTAACGAGCGGGGATAAATATTATATGGAGTCGAGACAAATCGAGAGAGAAAGAACCGAGGGGAGAGAGAGAATACTTCCGAACAAGAGAAGGTATCAAGAAGAGGAGATATAATTTAGTGCGGTGGTAAGTGAAAATATGTATTTTGGAGGTTTGATGGGAGTTGTAAAAATGTAACGTGTGTGTGTATATAAAAGCGTAAATAAAAATTTTGACATTCTGTTTGCTAAACTTATCAATATGTGAAAGCGAGTAAAATAATATCCCCGAGTAGGTAGCGCGCGTTCAAAATAAAACGCCAACCGGATCTCATTTCAAAATCACTCGTCGTCAAAAAAAAATAAAGAAATGAAAAGAGACCCTCGCCCTTCCCCCTTTCTAAAAAGAGGCAAAACGACATAAACATGCAGCGCAAAAAACCGCACAACGGACTAATTACGATATTTTCATAACTCCACGCGCGCGAGCGGCATGAACGCGCGAAAGGCGGCTGCGAAAGGGGACACACACACGCGAGCCGCTGCCGCGTAAAAAGGGAATTTTTTGCCACGGCACGTCGCAGTCGTCGTAGCTGCAGGCTGTCGTCGTCGCGCCGAGAGAGCGGGAGAGCAAGAGAGATCTTTGAATTTGCAAGGCTGAATAGTCGGCCGCGTTTTACAAATGCGCTTTTGAAGCTCGCGAGAGAGCTTATGCCCGGAACGTGAGAGAGGGATTGCGTTTTTCAATTTATATGCGCGAGTGAGAGGAGGAAGAGGGCGACAAAGAGACCTGCCCGTGCTTCTTTTTTTTGTTGGTATACGTGGTCTCGGACGAGGTGGGGATAATTGAGTGACGCTCGGCGGTACAAATATATTATCGGGGTGTATTCAATGCGTAATAGGTGTGTAGAGGGAAAATATTTTCGAAAAAAGCATTACGCAATCCTTGAAAATAACGACTACAAGGTATACCAGGCAATTAGCCGCGGGTGCGCAGAAAAATTCGGTCTCTCGAAAAGCCGCGAGAGGAAAAAAAATGACAAGCCCACTGGCCCGATGACAGAATGCCTCGGCGCAACCTACATATATACCCACCCCCTGCACGCTACTACTCAAGCGCAAAAAAAAAAGAATGCGTCTAAATAGAGGGCGAGTGCAGTAGCAGCAGCAGCAGCAGCGCCCGAAATCGCACGTCGCAATTAAAGTAGTCTTCGCGCCCGCGCGCTTTAAACGACGCCGCGCGGCCGAGTTATTTATCCTGTTTAAAGTGAGCAACGCGCTGCTGCTGCTGTGCCCATTCCATTATACGCGAGCGCGGTCGTAAACGGCCCGGATTTTCTTCCGTCTGCTTTGCCGGTCATTTTGTTCGTAATTAGGAAGTGCGCGCTTGTGTGTGTGTGCGTATACAACACACGCGTTGAATTTTCGTAGTCTCGTGTGTACACTCTAGACTTTATGGAGCGTGCCATACGAGAGAGAGAGAGAGAGTTGATTAGGAGGAAGTGTGTAGAGGAAATATTTAAAAAGTTTAGAGAGGAAATATTGAGTCGTTCTGGAATGATTGTTTATTCATCGGCACTTTGCTTTAAGTTTGTTTATTTATCGTTGTGTGAGTGTATGGCAATCTATAGGCCGGCGATTACTCGCGTGGGTGTATAAACGCCGCGTAATGAAACAATAAGATCGCGGGTAAGAAAGAGTTTATACCGTGAGTGGCGTACGATGCAAATGAATCGCGTATAATATACGTATAGAATCTCACCCGACTTGCATATATATATTATAATAGCCGTGGCACAATTTACTTATATACACCTCTTGACGCGCGCCGCCGCGTGTCTTCTTTAACCCTATCGCGAGCACGCGGCATTATCTTATAATCTCCCACTTCACGTGCCTCCCCCTGTCTATCCCCCACGCCGAAGATGATATTGCAAGAATAATGATTAATCCCTACACTGTCAAGCGTTTAATGACGCCCGAAACCTTATTATCATACATTAAATTCTCTCCCCCAGCGTGACGGTATACGCGGCTATGGCTATAGGTAAGGGGTAGACGAGAAAAAGCAGAATTTTGAAAAATTCCGCGCGGCTGCATAATTCAGCGAGACCGACGGAAGAGAGAGAACATTCACCGAGAAAATTGAATCGTTCGGAAACTCAGACGCGGTCGATCGTTTTCAATAAACAAAAAACTCGCGGACTAGCGAGAAAATAAGGCGGAGAATAAAGGGCGGATGATGGGAGCGGGGGGGGGAGGAAGGAAAAAGAAGTAGTAGAGAAGGCCGCGAAGATCATTGCCGAGGCAGAGGGAGAGAGAGAGAGCAAAAGCCGGAGCTATCATTGCATCTCCTCATTACCATAACTAGTTCCTCGCCCCTGGTCTTCTTCTTCTCTTCTCTTCTTCCTCCTCCGCCTCCTCTCTCGCGCTCCCCCTTCGTGCTCCCCTTTTTACCCGAGGCCCGTTCCACGCTCTCGCTCTCGTTGGAGAGTAGAGAGAACGCGAGGGAGGGCAAAAATATACGACTCTGCCCTTTGCGCGCGGCGTGAGCGCAAAAAAAACTAAGGTAGCTACCCATGTTGACTGACTTTTCTGGCGCTTTTTTTGGGTGGCAGAGACTAGGAGCTGCGCTGCGGAATGCGGGGGCGATCCTATTGTTTTGAGGACCGAGAGGAATAATTGTTGCGACGAAGGTGGGATACACAGGCGGCTACCTGCATTCATCGCGATACTATATTCAGCTATTCCCCTAACTGATTATCTTTCGCATCGGCGAGTTTCTTTTTATTTTTATATTATAAGAGATTCGCCGATACTGCAGGTTATAAGATAAACGACCAGCAGTTTTGAATACATACATAAATATGAATTCCCAAATTTCAGCTTAAAAATATCATAATTAAGACACTTTGCGAAATATATAGCATTTAAATAACCTAAGCACACGCACGCACCATCATCACTCATCGTTAATCCTAAGAAACAGCTCCTGCAATTTGCTCACGACACCCGGCCCAACAAATTCCCGGAGCCCCAAAAAATCACTTTCATCCCCGCGGCAGCGAACCGCAAAAAAGCGTCTAGCACTCGCGTGCATAAAAATCCGGCCGAAAAAAAGGTTATACTGCGGAAGGGCGACGTATATACGCGCGCGACCATATAAAGCAAAAACTCGCGCGAGCGGCGAAAGATGCAGGCGGTGTATAGCGCGGGGTAACAGCTGGAGCAGAAATACACAACGTACGTCGAGCGGCCTTATAGAGCCGCTTGAGGGGGAGGAGGAGGGAGATTTCGTTGGCGATATGACACTTCTTTTTATATACGCTCGTTCGTTCTTTCTCTCACTATACTATGTTTTTTTGGAAGAGAGAAAAAAAAGTACAGGAGCCATTGGTGAAATATGGACCGGACTTATGATGTATGTAATGGCCCGGCCGGGTTTAATTAAATTCGGTGGTGGTGGTGGTATGTGCATCGCGCGCACTCGACGCTTTTTGGGCGCGAGCAAAATGAAAAGTGTGTAATTGCGAGTTATGCGATGAGTGGCGATATCGCGGATGATCGGATGTATTTGGTAATTGGATACGTGTTACCACAGCTCTCGGGGTATTAACAATTATGCCCGTTTTGATGCCCGCTTGATTTATATGCGCCCGGGTACAGGCGTATATAACTTTCTCTAATAAGCACGTTCGAACAATTAAACGTATACGTGCACCACCGCCTCACCGTTTTACTCCTAAAGTAATATCCGCGAGAGGTTAAGAGGCTCGCCCCGTCCGTTTATTTATCAAGCGCGCAAACTGCCTGACCATCCTTAAAAATCTCAAAGACAAACCGTACAGCGCGCTATTTGTCTTTGGCGCGAATTCCGCGCGATAAATCATGCTATCTCCGTCTATTATCTTTCTCCGACCGCGACTCCTCTCCGCTGTGGAGAAGAGAAAAGAAGAGAGGGACCGGAATCGCAATCATGAATCTCGCGAAATGAAGCTCGCTGGCGCGCGCGCGCGCGTCTCCTCCTTCGTGCCACTCGAAATCACTCTCTCTCCTCCTCCTTCTCTCTCGGTCCCGAGAAAAAGAGAGCGGGCGAGGGAGCACGACGACGACGACGAGCGAGTGGCATGTGCTGCGCGGTGGCAAAAACGTGCCGCTGCTGCAGCAGCTCTTTTATGCAAGGGGGGACGACCTCGCGTAAGGTAGCCGGTTCTCTCTGCTGCTGCCGCTGCTACTACTCCCTCAAATCTTGATGAGCTGATCCCGAGAGCAGCAGCAGAAGCAGCAACAGCGAGGGGAATTTGTTTATTTCGTGCTCGAAGCGCTTGAGAGCAGCGAGCGCGCGGTGTGTGGCAGATAGGTCGTGCCGATTTGTTGAATGAAACGTTGCAGCGAGGAGTATGTACATAAGCGTGAGAGATGCCAGCAGAAGAATTAAGGGGGCAATAGTGTAATGGAGAAGCTCAAGTTTCGTGCAGAGCATATATGTGTATATGCTTGTGTAAGTATGCGGTATAATAATACATAAATTTTTATGATTTTTCGTTATGACTGAATTTCCGAGAACCGTATAATTAGTAATAATTAATCCCAATAGGGGCGTGCAATCATGGCAGAATGGGTCGCAAAAAGGGGAAGAGGACGATAAAAATGCACTCAAAGATATCGAAGATAAATCGCGATAATAAAACATAATGCAAGATCGAAGCGTAAGACAAGAAACGAGAGAGAGAGAGAGAGAGAGACGCGCAGAAATAATAAACGGTAATGAGTACGTATGGGAGGAGGAGGAGGAGAAAGTACAAGCGGGCAAGAGTCCGAAATTTATCGTACAAAGACGACGACGGTGGTCCGCCCGGCTCTCTTTCTCGTCAACGATCGCGAACGGGACAGCGACCGCTGCAGCCTTCTTCCTCTCTTTGTATATAGGGGGCAAGCGGGCTTTTTTAATCGAGCAGCGGCTCCGCTCCATCGATCGCGACGAAAAACAAGGAGAGCTCGAGCGAGAAAGCGAAAGGGGAGAAAATTAGGCGTAAGGGCGGAAGGCGCGAGGAAAATTCGGGGGGAAATATAAGGTGCTGTGCTCCGGAGCAATGATGATTTCGCAAAAATAAGAGAGAGGGGGAGGGGGGAAAGAAAGGGGGAAAATAGAGTCGTTTTTCATTCGGGGAAAAATTTGTCAGTTACACGTGTCACACTTGATCGGCCGGGCGGGTTTAAGTGGCTCCGATGATCGATGGGAGTTTTCCGTTGTTTCAACGGGTTCGCCCGCGCAGAACGTGCGTATAATACGGTCTTATTTCGTCGGAAGGTTAATACACTGCTTGTGCACATGGTGTTATTTGAAAAAAATTAATAAAAGTAGCTTTTATGCGCATATATAGCCTCGCTTTTTCGTCGGCCTTTATCGCTAGCGCGCAGAATCAACTAAAATTCATCAAGAGCAAATTAACCGCTTTTTCCCCCGCTGCGCTCATATACACACAAAAGAAAACAAAACCGGGGCACGGCCGCGCAGAATCCAAAAAATCCAAATTTGCCGCGCACGCGGCGCAAGAAAACGTGAAGAGAGAAAGAGAGAGGGAGGAGAAAATGAGGAAGGCGCTCTGGGAGGAATAAAAAGCCGAGCGCGCAGCGCCGGGACGGAGAAGAAAAAGACAGAAGGGAGAGAGAGAGAGAGGCACTTATATACCCCGGAGGCAACGCACCGTGGTAATGCCTCTCTCCTTCTTGCTCTGCGGAGAGCACAAGGCGATCGAGGTGGAGAAGTCGTCGTCGTCGTCGGCACCGTCTCCTCCTTTTTTGTGTCTCCGCGGCGAGGAAACCGCTAAAAATTCGAAATTTCCATACGGCTGCCGCTGGAGGCGAACAATTAGGCCGCGCAGCGAGGCTTTTTTGCGGAGGGAAAGGTGTAATCGAGAGGACGACGACGACGACGGCCAATTTTAGCGTGTATATAGTCAGTCGCAGCAGCATCTCACGTGTCTCGAGTTTGTATAGAGGGAGTATAGAGGGAAAAAGAAGAGGTAATCTGTGCAGAGAGACGAGTACTTTGTTACGGCTCGGACCGAAATATACGACGGTCGAAGGGCGGCTGTTGCTACTCTTTCGTGACTAAGTAGGAGAGTATGTGCAAAAAGTAATTGTTTTGATGGGATATGTGTGGGTATGTGATTTATAGCGGCGGCGGCGGCTCGTGGCAATTTGTTTCTTTGCCCCGGTATAAGCAGAGGGAAAAAGTTAATGAAGTCATTTTTACTACGTCGTACTTTAAAATCAATAAGATTTTTCATTCATGCCAGCGGAACATGCTGTTTTATTAATAAAGCGGTATTATACACAAAGGCGCTACTGACCCGTCCTTTGTAATCCGGAGTAACATATTATTTTTATCCCAGGCAGCGTGTGGCAGCACACTCTGCTCCTTTAATAAAAATCTTCCCCTTTAAAAACTGGAGCAGTAGCTTCCATATAGACCTCGAACCGCTAAGAAAATAAATAAAGAAGACCCGCGCGTGGCACATACACACACACGCTTCCTGAAAAAGAGTATACGTACGAAAAGAGCGTGAGAGGAAAAAGGGGCGCGGAAGAAGGTATTCAAAGAAAATTGAAGCTCCACGTTGAGGGACGACGGGGAAAGCTGCACGGCAGGATAATGAAAAGATGGACTGATAAAGGAACGGCTTTAATACGAGAGCTTGCGCGACGCGGGCGGAGATAAAAGAATCATGCTAACGCGATTAGGAGCAAATGAAGGAAATGGAGTGAGAGCGCGCTCGATAGGTGGGCGACGAGTTGGGCGAGGTTAGGATCTCTCTCTCTCTCCTTCTCGCGAAAAAGATAGAGAGAGAGAATGGTAGTTGAAATCCAGTCGAGTAATGCTGACTCGGCGCCGACTTTACACCGGCGCTTGTTACGAGCGCCGAGTCGGGTTATGGCCGCGCGGAAATTCGCCCGCGCGCTGCAACTGTTGAGAATTTCGAGAGTGGGAGAGCATTAGCGAACTAGGGGAAAATCTAATCTATCGGAAAGTTTCGTGACAATCGCCGCGCGGACGACTTTTTATCGCTTGTATGGGTGCTGACGAACGCGATTATATTCGCTCGGATATGATAGCTGGGGTCCGGCTCTGGTTCAATTCCCAGGAGAGATAGGATAATGATTTTAAACTTTGCGGGATAGCACACAGAGAAGTGGATTCCGGATCGTTCTAATGAGCTATACTACAGTCTAACTCTCGTTAAAACCTCGTCGTCCGCGACTTTAATCCTTTCAATACTGCCAGGACTATATCCACGTTCTAATTGCGCTTTTTGCCATCAATTTGTGAAAATTGTATAATCCCGTAAGGACGTTTGGCGGCCAGAAAAATTCCTCCGCCTCGCTAAAAATTTTCAGCAACCTATATAACTTCTCTCCTTTATAATATAGAGTTACTCCGTCCGAGATTAAGTAACTCGAGCCACCGCCGGCTATATACACTCCCCATCGTCGTCTCAATTCACCCGGGCAAACGTCGCTGCAACGTTCATACACGTATACACCGTATATCCAACGATAATTAACACCCAATACGTCTTACTCCCAAAAGCGAGCGCTCGAACGGCCCCAAAAAGTCGACGACGAGCGTCGCTTTAATTACACGCTGCCCGCGTATACACCGTATATATATATACTCGCGAAAAAAATGATCGACGCGCGCGTGCAAGAGAAGGAGACAGAGAGATGAGCATTACGTAAAAATATGAAATTACCATACGACAGACGCAGGGGGAGGAGAGAGAACGCGAGACACTCGTGAGAGAATATATACCGTCACGTGCAAGTGTGTTGCATGCGTGCGGTTGCCCGCGTGAGATTTCCTGTCGTGTCCAGTCCCTGTGTGTGCCTCGGAGGGATGGGAAGAAGAAAGGGTTTCGCGCTGGCAGAGGGTCCCCGAACTTTTGGCCCGTGTGTGTATGGGAGGAGTGAGAATATAACAGAGGGGAGAATATTATATGCGGGGAAATTGATGGAGATGAGGAATTTCGGGACTTCCTGTTTCGCGCCAACAGGTTGCTTATGTGCGAGAC
>JAPYZO010007117.1:0-15318 GCA_030522905.1 Torymus flavipes | reverse complement strand
ATTTTGAGCTGTGCTACTTTTCGTCCGAGATTTTGAGCTGTGCTAGTCTTCGTTCAGCTCCACGAGCTGTCATTTTCTTCGTACCAGCCGTCGATATGTACTATGCGATGTATATAACCATATAATATTATAGAAAAGATTAGAAAAAAAAAGATAAAACAGTCATCATGCGATTGAAAATGACGATTATGAACGAAATAAATCTCTCGATCGATTGTGAGAAAAAACATGAAGAATAGTATATATAACGACAAAATGCAGCCAGGTAAAAAATTTTGAATCATCGACCGAAAAGACAAAGCGTAACAGGTTGTGTGAACGCGTATACATTTATATATTATATAGTAAACCAATCGTATACCAGAAAAAAGGATATAAATTTTCAAAAAACAGATATATAATCAAGAGAGACAGAGAGAATAATAGATATAATATATCTTGAAAAAACAGAGAGCACAGAGATATACATGCTCGTAACGCACCCGTACGAGAAGGAAGCATGATGGGGCGGCATGAGCAGGGGCGAGAGACAGCGCGCCGGTTGCTGCTGTTGTTGCTGCTGGTACTGCTGTTGTCTCGTGCTGGCCGACGACGAGGACGCGCAAATGTGGGGCTGACTGCCGCCGAGGGACCCCGAGGAGCCCGGACCACCGCTGCTGATACCCAGCAGGGGACTGGGACAACGCGCCTCGAGCGAAGCTGCGCGCACCGGCGATGGCGACCTAACGGTGTGTATATATTTTTGGGTATGGTAACGAATGATTTACCTCTCTTTGGGTTAAAGCTAAACTTTTAATTATATACGCTTCGATATTTGCATAATCAATCATACCCCCCCTCGCAGTCGGTCGCTTCAATAAAATATAATTACGTAAATGTGTATTTTATTTAGAGGCGCGCGATATCGCCGCGATTGATTATGCAGATCGCGTTGTCGAAAGTATTATATATCCCGACCCCGGATTGCCGCGATAAATATTTACTTGTATATAAATGAAATTATAAGCGATATGATGGCTTTCGGACGACGATGAAAAGAAAATGGCTCGTTTTATGCCAGCGCATTAATTTCGTGCGCGCATTGAAACTGCGCGTAATTGTTCATTATAACGACGTACGGCGTCGCGACTAATTGCTCATTCATCCTCTTTAAGCACTATATAGATACTAAACACGGCCGTCTTTTGCCTCTTGGTCACATTCGTGGAAATTACATTTCAAAGTTATTACTTACTATGCCTTTTACTTTTAAGAATATATATTTAAACTGTTACATGCTTCGTTCAAGCCCGGAGTAATATATAGCAAGATGATGCTTTTGTTGGTTAATACTTTATATTTTTAAATAGATTAAACGACGCGAGGCTTTCACGTATAATATATATATTACGATTTGTTTATTATATGATTGAACGTAAATATTTCACGTATATAATATGTATATTATTCATCGACGCTGCTTGATATCCGTTACGTAAAATAATATCATTTATCGTAAAGACAAAAAATAAAACTCATTTTTTTTATACCATTATGTAACGCGGACGTTAATTTATAAAAAAAATACATCTGCAGGAACCCAAGACGAATTGCACACCCGACTGAACCGTAGAGGTATATAGAAAACATTCTCCGCACCCAGCCAGCCACACTCACAGACACATACGTGCGCGTTCTTAAACCCCAAATTTTCGTCTCTAATCACATTTCCCGAGGATCATCCGGTCGCTGTTGCTGCTGGCGTGCGGAGGGTGGCGATCGATAACCGATAACCGAATTTTCCCGTTACCACGTCGTCGCAAACAGAGAGCGAGAGGGATGATAAAAAACGCGCGCTCGCGCGCTCGAAAATATCAATTTCCACGCGTAACTCAGTATAATGGAGCCGGAGCTTGAGCGCGCGCCCACACCCCCGCCCCATTATATAACCAGCGGCGTAATGGATGAGTGTGCCCCAATTGGATTTCGATTCCTCTCTCACCGGAGTAGGAGAGAGAGAGAGAGAGAGAGAGAGAGGCGCGGAGAGGATCAAAGAGACGCGTGCGAGGAGGTTTCGTGCGGAGAGAAAGAGATGCCGGGCGGGTAATTTCGTGATTTGTGATGAGGTGTAGCATGGGTTCTCTCTCGCTCTACGGTGGAGAGGTAATTTTGTAGAGGATGATGTTTGCAAAAGAGACGATTTAATCTTTTTTTTTTCTTCTTCGAGTATGATGAGGTTGTTTGGTGAGGCATTGAACTTGGATGGAAGTTTTATACGCGAAGTTATTGCCTATACGGGGTTTGTGGAACGATGTAAAGCATGTTTATATAACCTAATTGTTGCTGGAATTTTCGTTTGGTGTATATAGTTATATTATTTGTAACGAATATTTCGATGTACAGATAGAAACACAACGCCTATAGGGAATGAAAGGTATATATGTGCGTGTATAATTTTTGTTATAGCGTTAAGACGATTCGAAATTCGAAGAAAACATTAATATTAAACAACAAAAATGGAGCAAATTTGAAAATCTGAGACGAATTAGGAGAGATAACAGAAAAAATAAACATTGTTGTTGAAAACAATTACGACTTACGTTATTATTTATAGCACAGAAGAGGGAAAAGTTATTAAAAAGTCAATTGAAATTGAATGTATCTGATCCCAACGCGAATATATATATTCTTCAATTTATTTAGAATTCGATGAATTATTTCTGTGTTTCTATTTAGAGACGCATGTAATACAGGATCGAATTATACTTCAAAATTATATACATTTTTCACGCGTGTCGAAACTTTTGCTTTTCGCGAGCGTTTATCTTTTCCTTCATGCGAATGACACGAAAATACTCTTGAAATGCGAATTACTCGAGAGGGAGAAAATAAAAGAAAAAGTGAGAGAGACCACTCGAACTCGCACTTGTTCTCAACGTTTATTACGAAGCGCGCGCGAGATTTCCAATAATTCACATTATACAGCGGATTAATATATTACCCGATCAACTTGTAATACCGTCGTGGACGCGGACGGGAGAATATTTGCGTAAGGTTCACTCGGTATAGGGAAATTATTCACGGGCGTGAGCGACAAATAGAATTATCAATACTCTCACACTCACCCGCGCGCAACTGTTATCGATGTATGGATTCCTCGAAAAATTTCCATGGCTTCGATAGAAAAGAGCTTAGTTATCGGTACCGCGAATCGTGCCAATTTAGGTTTCGCCCGAACGATTTATGATGTGTTACTAAACGCGTTTCGTTGAAATAACGTTTTTTTTTCTTTTTTAATGATCAGAGGAACTGCGATTTTTTATAGTAGTAATAATGTCTCGGTACAATTGCGAATATATAAATATTGTTATCGTTGGTCGCGAGGAGCGCTTCGGAAATCGATTGGATGGAAATAGGTCAAAGTGGGGCAGAGGTATTATCAGAGCTTGTTATCTCAGATTTTTCGTTCGCCATATTTTGCTTTTTTTTCGATATGGGAAGCGGAATTTTTATAACAGTAGCCGCGTGGCCCTGAGTGCCGCAAATTAATTCAATCTCGCAAATATATAGGGACGATGGAGAATTATATATAGGAGGAGAGAGAATAACGATGGTCAGGTCATGTTCGCTCTCAAGATTTTTAAGCAGCGGATGAATTACGTTTAACTATGTCGATATAAAAGTTTAAACGATTTGTCAATATGTGTTTGGAAAAATTTTCAACTTCTTGGCCAGCAGTTAATTAAAACTTTAAATCCCCGTTGGATTCCACGAGAGGAGAAATTAAGAACGCGGCACGGTATGAAGCTAAATGGACGCCATTTCTTGGAAAACCGTGAGATATCCGAGACATTTTGTTTCTCCGATATAAGTTTGTCCGGTCATGATATAATTAAGATAAACCGTAATCTATCATTTATTGCGTAAAAGTACTTGGCACCTTTCTTGGTCATTACTTTAAAGCACGTAATTAACGTTTTTACAGTAACTGCGATGAGAAAGGTTAATT
Organism: Torymus flavipes; assembly: GCA_030522905.1. Classification (NCBI taxonomy): domain Eukaryota; kingdom Metazoa; phylum Arthropoda; class Insecta; order Hymenoptera; family Torymidae; genus Torymus; species Torymus flavipes. The sequence continues at coordinate 11,330 of JAPYZO010007117.1, read as the reverse complement.
AATTATATATCGATATAACGTTATAAACTTTGAACATACACGTGTGCCTTTTTCAAATATCTGATACACATTTTTATCTTTAAATAAGCAGCTTAAAAGGAAAAAAAACTGGTATCATCACTGCAAGTACGCATATGTACAAGAAAACCATGAAATTCCAAAAAGAAAATCCATCAGATATTATATACACTAATTGAAAAAGTAACCAAAATGATCAACTACAGGGACGCAGTGAACCGATTGATAAGTATATCTAACATTCTCACTCATAACTCAACAAGCTCACCGCATTACTCGCCACTATACTACTCTCCACTCACCTGGATCCTCGACTCGGCGGATACGACGACGCGGCGTGTAGAGTCTCGTGGTTATGATGTCTGCCGTCTGGCCCGTACGCCCTGATCTGGGGACTCGGAGTCGGCTGCTGGGAATGCGACGTCGACGACGAGGACGACGAGTTGCTCGCCTCGGGCAGCTGCTCCTGCGAGCCCGTCGACGGCTGGCGCGAGAGACTCGTCAGAGTCCGACCCATCACCAGGCCCATGCGACTGCTCGGACGACCTGACGTATGCGACAAAAAGAGATAAATATCAGACGTGCTCGTATGAAGCTTGAAATTATTTTCTATATTGTTTGTCGTAGACACGTGGTTTTTTAATTGGGTATAAGGCAATCATTTCTAGTTGTTTGTTATATACGTACAAAAAGCAAACTAAGAATATGTATGTTGAAAATAAACTTGGTTTTATTTTATGATGAAGAATATTATATTTGCGTAACGCATAATAAAGTCAAATGGCTAATTAAAGGAAAACAAATTACCATATTCGCGTTGTTATAATATAAAAAGGCAATACAAGATTTATTCGCTAAAATAACGAAAAAGCTAAAACGACACTCGACATTACCACTTTAAAGTTCTCCATATAAGCAATATCTTGCAGCCGCGAAAATTTATATATTCATTGTAATCAAGGGTCACTTTGCGCCCCACTATCAAACTGCGAATATTTACGCTACTCGCATATTGACTTTTATAGGCGGGGGTGGTGAGGGCAATTTCGAACGAAGATAGCGCTTGTGCTCCTTATTATGGCTCATATAGGTATAGATGTGAGTGCCGGGCTAATGTCTCGTCGTAATGCAATTTAAGAAAATTCGCGAAGCGAAGGTGGAAGTATGTGTGTGTGGATTATGAAAGCGCGAAATTGTTGTACTTTTTTGTTTTTGTTATCTTTAACAGGAAAGAAACGCGTAATTGGATCTCGCGAAAATCCTCGTATGTATTATATCAGGTTACCTGCTGCTATACGCGGAAACTCGTTCTTTGGTTTTTCAAACTTTTTTTCGGAAAATTCAAAAGGTTTCCCGGAAAAATCCACACACATCGCTCTCGAGTTTTCCTCGAAAAGATATAATTAAAGTGAGAGAGGAAAAGAATACGCTCCATTGCCCTCTCGCGATTTCGCGTACGAGGCTCTAATGAAACACGACGCAGTGGCGTCGACATTCCGAGCCCCGAGCCGCACTTTTGTGGCGCGTTTGTCATCGCCGAAAGGCGCGTGCGGGGGAGTGTAAAAAAGAGGAGAAGGATATAAATATATATATATACGCGTTTCTCAACCCTTTTTCGTCGTCCCGCAGGGACTCCACTCCGCCGATGCGTCGTAAAAGTCTGATTAATTTTTTGATATACGAATATTCGAGAGGGGAATGGTTAGAAACAGGGAATCGGATGATGGTTTTAAAAAAAATGAATGGTCGGGAAAAGGGAAACGAGTGAAACGTTACTTTAGATTAAGCATCTTGGCAACGTTAGAAAATGCGTATATAATTAAGTTTGCTTTTTTAAGATTTAACTGCTTCTTTTTTTTTTTAAATTATCTCGCTCGACATTAAAAGAACGAAAAGAAATAATGCGTTCTCCGCATGAAAAAGAAAACATACTGTATCGTAATGTTTCAATCTCAGCTTACAATAACCTCCGTGGTTATGAAAAATGACTAACAAAATAACGAGCGCACGCAGGCTGGCGGTAATAATTATTTTCAATCTCTCATTACAATAACCACTCCCTTTAAACAAAATATTTTTCATTTTACAATTTTCTATCCAGCTCGACAATTATTTCACGTTTCGTATATAACACTTTACCGAGAAATCTCGTAAATCACCTACATTAGAATAAAACAGAAAACAACGTGTCCGATATCTGTCCCTTATTATTATAAACCTTTGAAAAGTAAATCTCACACCGGAGGAGGTTGCATGTATTGCGATTCAAAATTCCATGTATTACACAGTAGAAAAGTCAATGCTCACCGGTGTCACCGGTCGCTGACGGCTGCACGGCATGCTGCTCCTTGGCGACGTTGAACTCCTGCAACGAAAAGCACACACATATATATATACGCGCGTGTGCGTCAGGAGAGAGAGAGAGAGTTCAGCCAGCAACAAGTGCGGCGTTTGCTCTCATCCACTACTATAACACACACACAGAGACATACAGTTGCCGATAGGCACGATTATACGTGTGTTGTATGATAGCGATTGTATTATTAGAGGCGGCGGCGGACAATAGTGTCTTATCTCGGGAATGGCTGTGTATACGTGCGCTAGCTTATCTCTCTCTCTCTCTGTTTCTATGTGATGTGAAAGCTCGCCGTGTTCCGTTACTTTCCGAGACCCGCGAGTTTCCAGTGTATACACCTCGTCTCGTTATTTGCCTAACTATTTCGGTGGAAGTTGAATTGACTCTCGCGCGCGAGGGCGGCGAGTCCTTTATCACGCGTAACAAGATGCGACTACACTGGCGCGCTATAGTTAGACTTTATCATTACCTATACTCCTTAAATTATACACGATTCTGTATGTATACTATATAATTGTCAATATATAATTTATTCTTCTTCTTTTACATCTTAATATATTCTATATTCTACGAAATTCCACCTACCATCCTCCTCGTCATGCGGAAAATTTACGACACATTCTTCTTCCCATTAAAATTTCAACTACGCGTGCGACCATCCATCTCCCTCTCTAAAATTAAAAATTCCTGCACTCCTGCGTATTATATCGATCTCTCTACGTATAGCTGTGATAAACTTTCTTCTTCAATTACCGCGAGCGCGCACCTTCCGCACATCCCCGCAGCCAATAATAATGGCATTTCAGCACCGTGTGTAATTCCGAGCGGATACGAACGAGTTTGCCTCGATTTCCGCGCTCATTAACGCGCGCGGAATTCATCGGGATTTCTGGTTCCGATTGGAGAGTATATTTTCCTTCTACATCGCATATAATCACGTGTTTTCGTTCGCACGTACATACACACGTGTATAATTGGTATATACATATATAAGAATGGAGTATACGACGCGCGCGCAAGTGTAAAATGGGGCAAGGACGCGCGTATTATTATCGTATCATATGCGCATCCGGGATATAATAAAAAAAAGCTACTGCCGCACGCGCGCGCTATTGAAATTCTCATACTTAATTTGCATATTATTCCAGAAATTCCGACTATTCGCATATTATCTCGACTTATATACCTATATATATTCAGTATCATCCTCGTCCCCCCCTATATACGCATAAACAAGCCCATGCACGTGCCATCCATCAAACCTAAAACCCGGAGGAGGACTCTATACCGCCGCACCCCTTACCTAACACAGCCGCGCGGCCTAACCCACTTTACGAAACCACGAAAAAAGTGCGAGATATATACTCGTCATGTATAAGTAATCTACAGCCAAGATTATTGCCGAAAGGGGCCCAATATAGGTCGCTACAACTACTACACGCTTGACGTCACGCAATTAAAACTTGCGGCTGCGGCGGCGGCGCAACTGGTGCAGCAACTAGTAGACTACACGCGCCGTCTCCACATACACACATACCTCGACGGAGCTAGCTTGGCTATCCTGGCTATCCTGGGTAGACGAGGCGGTGGATGCGCCGCTGCAGGAGGAGGCAAGCCTCGCCTGCCGCTGCGTCCACCTGCCCCTTATTATCGCCACGCCCGTTATCGCGCTGATCTTGCTACTCGCGCTACTACTACTACTACTACTCGTCGTCTGCGTCGTCGTCTGCGTCGTCGTCGTCGTCGTGGTGGTTGTAGTACTGCCGCCAGACGCAGCAGCAGCATCAGATTGTTGTTGCTGCTGCTGCTGGCCACAGGCTAGCTCGAGCACATCGCCGAGGACCTCGGACAGCTTGTCCGGCACCTGGCTGACGCACCTGAGCGCCTCCAACACCACGGCGGGCTGGCGCGGGCGGCGCGCAAGATGCGCGCGCCCACTTCCACGGTACCGAGGTTAATCGAAATATTATCGCCTCCCCCGACTTTATCGCACTTTATGTCTCTTCTAAGTACGCCCGCACTTGTATATGATTGCGCGCAGGTAGGTTTTTTCTTTTTTTTTTTATATAAAAACACCGGGGGGGCTGTATTGTGCGAACTACACACCGCCGAGCGCCGCGGACTACTGACGAGAGGTGGAGAGGAGGAGGAGAGAGAGTTGAAAACAGCGACGCGCGCAGAGAGACGAGGGGGTAGGTATATGGGTACAAAGTGCGTGCGCGCCTTAGCCGCCGCAACAGGTTACGAGAGAGGGAGAGAGAGAGAGAGAGCACGACCCCTCCTGAACTACTACGATAAGATATATGTGTGTGTGTGTGTGTGGAAGTGCGTGTTTTTGGGGGCTGATGTTGTGTGCGAGAGATATATGGAGAGCCTGGGTCTAAACTCTCTTCTGTGCGAACTATATAAGTTGCACCACGTGCATCGTGCGTAGTATATTACGCATGTAACATGCAAAACCGTACTCCTACTCTGTACCGATCCGCATATTTGTATGTTTATATACAACTCTCTTTCTCCACACAATATATATCACACACACACACACACACACACACATAGCCACGCCCTTGTGTGTAAGTAGGTATATATAAGTATATTCACCCCGTGCACACGCACACACATCTCTCATCCACGCAGGAGGAAATTTCCTCTCTTACTCTCGTCGTCCCTTGTGCGATTGATTCGTGGGGGTGCGGGTGAGAGAGAAAGAGAGCGAGAGCTAGCAGCTAGCGCTCTATCGATCGCGCGAGCCCGGTGCGTCGTGCGTGATATGCCGTGGTGGCAGGAGCGCGTGCGACGAGAGAGCTACAAAGGGCCGCCGTCGCCGCTGCCTAAATTCAATTTTTGCCAGAGGGAGAGAGGCTAGTTGTATATATATATATACGAGGGTTTGATTAGGCGGTGGTCCATATATATATATATATGTGACGGCGGTGGTTAAGGGGTTTCAATTCGTGGGAAAATGCGTGTGTGTGTGTGTTTATATGTATAAAACTGGGTTCTGTGTACCTTTCGCGTTATACGTTATTTCTCTTCTATCAAATCCCTCCCCCTCTTTCTCGTCACAGCGAGCTGCGCGTGTGTATACTTATATATACGTGCTCGAAATACGAAAATAAAGGGAAAAACAAAATGCTGTGGGCGCACGCGCGGGTGCAATTATATTCACCGCGTGTTATCTGCTGCTCTACTCTCCTCGGAGCGGCTGTTCCGCTAGAATTTTTCGAATCAACAAGTAATACTTATATACCTATATAACACCCGCGGGCGCACCTGTCGGTCTATCTACTTGTTTACGTATGCGACGACGACAACGACGGCGACATTGATTCTATGGCAGCGGCGTCGATTGCGACGGAATTTTAGCGAGAGCTGAAGAAGAGAGGAGGGGGAGACGCGAGAGAGAGAGTCGACCTGGTTTTTAGGGGTTAGATAAAGGGGCGGAGGGCATGGACGATTTGATTGGGGACAAAATAGTGTGTGCGTGTGTGTGCGATGCTTTTAACGAGGTAATAGATGGGGGAGTGTTATTATTATGAGTGCATCGCGTATTATGTGTGTATAGCCGTTATGTAACGCGCGCGCGCGCGCGCGCGTGTATTAACCTGATTGTTTGGCGATGAAAAAGGGAATGGGCTACTATACTGAGGGAGTATGTGGCTATGTGGGTAATTGAATTAATGTCCGTGCGACCAATATGTATAAAAAGGTATACGGAGTTTGGGGATATAGAGTTCGATAAAGATATGAAAATTATTTTATTATCCTTATATGACAATCGTTTGATGGTGCATGTATCAGAAGTTACAAATAAACGGCTATTCCTATATCGCCCAAACAACAATATCTATTCGCCGCAGGTTCAATTTTCACCTGCAATTTTACAAAGCGCTCTGTATATAAAACGCGCGCGCGATATACGCTCTCAGGTATGTATAGGCACTTATATGCGCCTGTGATTTAGTGCACTGCACGCGTACATCCTTATAAAGGACATCTTATAAAGCGCGGAGCAAATCAGAAGGTTGAAATTTAAAATTCAATTGCGCGCGCGCGTGTGTCTGTGTGCGATTCTGCGACTACTCTGTTCGAAAAATAAGAGTTGCCGTCGCGGGTGAATTTCATGGTCGATTTGGTCGAATTGATGATGGAATGAGAATAAAAAGACAATTGCGTTACAAAAATATATATATATATATATATAGATTATCGCTGAAGCTCTTTAGGAAAATTGAATAAATAAGGTATGATACGCTTAAATAACGGATACGGAAGGTCGCCGGGATATATATCCTTTAATTATTCATACTTTTATCTCTCACGGTCATAACGAATCTAAAATACTACGGCTACTCTTTTGCTCTCTCGCTCCCTACACTCCTTCATAAAACATTCCGCAGGGTCGGAACTATCTTTCGCCCGCCCGCCCCCCAACTTCGCATTATGCGCGAGAGTAGCGCGTATCCGTTACACTTTTATTTCGCGAAAATACGAGCGCTCGACTATAAACCACATTGATGATAATACCCACACACAAAGTTTCGCTAGAGTATACAGGTATATATAGCTTCTTCGGAAATGTATTCTATCGGCTATCAGCTGCAACAGTGCAATTACGACTATTACCCCTCGTATAATGCAATTCGAGTGTCGAGCGCGGTTGCAAAGCTCTATTTCTATCGTGTGAGATCGAACTACGCGAGTTGTTCGGTTATAGCCAATAAGAATTCCGTTACGACGAGTTTGGCATTGGGTTTCCTAGTAATACCTCATTTTTTAATTATACATGGGTTATGTACAAAATATTTAAACATCAATCCTAAAAATTATACATAAAAACTGTTTCGTAGATGTAAAGACAAGTTTTTACATTGGAAGCTTTAATGTATCATTATGAAGATTTTAAAGAAATATATAAACAAAGTAATTCTAAAACTAAAAATAAGAGTATTCAACTTCCAAAAACAAAAAAGGCTATTAGCAATAAAAATAACTACATGGTAGCACTAAAGACTTAAAATAGTCTACTCGAAGAATTAAAAAGTTTATATAGTAACGAACACAATAGTAAATACACATTAAAGAATAAGCTAAAAAATTATATAAAATCTACGTAAAATAGATCATTATAACTGCTGTCTTTGTTAAGGTTTCGAAATTTTATTTGTCAAATATTTAATACCACGTTACTTATATAGTTTTTAAGTTAGTCTAAGTATCTTATATACCTACCAGCCCTTGTAGTATTATCTACCTTTTTAGGATTACTCATTTGTAATTTGTCTGGTTAGTAAATAAATAAATATGCAGAATCGTCGTACTAACATTAGACCTACAACTTATCTTTGAAATTTTATTGTTTATTCTTAGAATTCATAATACATTCCTGCAGGATATACATTCCTTTTTACCCTATAACACTTTTGATATTACCAGCCTCTTCCTTTACCCTGAAAGAGAAAAACCCACAACAAGAACCATCGGACAACAACAACAACAACGCCGCTACCCTTTTCCGCAAGTAGATAACTCTACGTCGGGTCAGACACGTGCGGCGGCCGGGACCGCAGACCACGGCGTTACCGACGATTGCACAATGATGAACGCGCGCGATGGTAAGTACGGCAGCTGCTCTGCGGGGTACGAAAATTCGTTAATTAAATTTATAGCCCTGTATTTTTTTTTCGAGTATAATTAGTTTATATGAACAGGGGAACACGTATAGTTTTTACGTGCGGTGAGAAATGCGATTTCGTATTTTTTCGATTGGTTAGAGGGCAGAGGAAGTTTATAGGATGCGCTGAAATCGAATAAGGCTGTGTTTGAATTCGGTTGCGATGCGGGGAAAAGGTCATTTTTTTCAGCGGATACTACGTGGTAGCGTGAGAGTTGATCTTGACCTACATTATATTCGGTGTATATAGGTATACGGGAGAGTCTATCCGATTTTTAATTCAAGGTTCGAGTATATATATGTACCTGCATGGATGTTACATCGTACAAGTATTATAACCAGATTTTATCTCTGAAAAGCGTTTTTACTGCGGAAATCTTAATCGAAAAATGGTATGCGTTTATAAAAGAAAATTGCTGCAGCTCGAGTAAAATAAGAACAAGCGTATATATAAACGATGATGGATTATTTCGTGAGAGCGTAAACGACGCCTAATTGTCGTACTTCTATAGAAGTCTATATCCCTTCTACGAGCCGATCAATTTGCTTACAATATCTCGAGAACAAACGACACCCTCTTCGTCAGTAGCAAAACCACAGGTAGGTATATATACGAATACTTTGTTGGTACAAAAAAGAAATTACGGTCCCGACATGGCTACCATTATTCATCTTTCTCCCGTATATAGCGGCAAAACGAATTTCTCTCCAATTCCTTATATCCTTTGCGGGGCGCGAGAGACGCGCGAGAACAAATCGTCCCATAAGCAAGATAAAAATGAAGGCGGCCACATATATACATACACACACATACACATTACATTAAAATAGGTCGAATATATCTTTCTCTTTCTTTCTGCCACCCGCTAAAATGAGCCTCTGCACTCTGGCAAATGAAAGTATAGCAGCTCGACTTATTGCGAGGGTATATATATATATATATCGCGAGCACGCTGCAACTTATTCCTTATCTCGACAACTGTGCGCGGTGAAATCCACACAAACAGCGCAGAGATTACCTTCTCCCCGTATATAGTCGCGCGCGCGCGTGGTCGATCGATACACAAAGAGTAACCCGAAGAAATCCATATACACCTGCGGAAATTCCTTCGCGTATATAAATATACCAAGTGTTCTGCGTTGTGGGATCGGGATTGTGAATACCGTGTTATCGCTGTATATGTGTGCGTATGAATAATATGGCAATTTTGGGGGGTAAAAAAGAGTTTGATGAATTTCGTTATCGTGCACGGGACGAGTAAAAGTAATTTTCGCGCCGAGCATAATGGATCTCTGTACATTAGATAAGGGCTTTATCTTATCGGCCGGGTGGCTCGACTTTTAAGATATTATTATAAAAAAAAAACGAACGAACGATTGATTTTTCGTAATACACTGTCGAACTCTTTCTTTAGCGTCCGTAAACCAATCCTCACAAATTTAATTAGCGAGTTTAATAATTTGATGGAACAATACTACCGTACAAACACGAAACCGCGGCACGTATTTGACCAACGCCCTTGAAAATGTTGCTTATTTTCCAGTACGATATATAATCAACAAATAGGTATTATAATCTAATTAATCGCAGCGACCAATCAAACGAACGAAAATGATCCATAATGTATCGAAAATTCAATCAGCGCATGATCCTTTCATTCAAAACTAGATATATTAAATGAAAACAAAAAGTACTAACCGCCTTTTGTACGGCATAATAGCAGGTACGCGACTTTCTCCAGCAATCGAGCACATGTCCAGCCTCGAGATCAGCGGCGCTCCCTGGAGTACTAGGCGGCGATGGTGCGGGCGGTGTCTCAGCCCTGCCTAGCTGCTGCCGCAGCAGGATCTTGTTGCCCTGGTGGCCCTGGTGGCCGCTGGTGTTCAGGCTCGGACACTTGGGCGGCTCTGGCCAGCGGTCCAGAGAACTCCAGCTCTTTACCTTGCGGCCCGTCGAGTAGTACCTATTATACGATGCAAATATGGTTAATAAGTGTGTATAGGAAGAATAAAAAGTGTAGGAATGAAGTGGAAAATAATTTGTCAAACATGAGCTGTCGCTTCTATAACCTTCTCGATTATCGGGAGCTGTAGGGTTGAAAAGATGTATATTATATATGTATAACGATCTGTCTCGGACATACGTCTACTTACACCCTTTTCAACGGAGTTGACAAGTTCTTGCGTTTTTTCACCTTTACGGCTATACATTCTTTTCGCCCCCACAATCTATACGAAAAACCTCATCCTCATCCTCTCCTTTTAACAAAAACAACATTTTTTTTTTAATTTAATTCGCTCTGACCAAAACAACTATTTTTCAATCTAAATATGCACACATTAGCAAATATAACAAAATTCAATCCAATCCCTTGCTATTTTCCATTTCGCAACGCAAACAACAACGAGATGCGTGCAAAACGTCCCTAATGAAAAAAGCAAATCCCCTCTGCTCTCGCTTAATGTTTGAATAAGAAAGTGAGCGTTTAATTCCGCGCACGAAAAGAGTGTTTGCACCGGCGACGCGGCGACGGCGACGGCACGAGAGTCGATGAAATTTTCACATCCCCCTAGCTCGATGAATAATGCGCATTATCGATTGAAATCGAACGGTTATAAAGAGATTTTCGCAGTGTCAGGCACGTGGCTGTATGTATTTGCCGGTCGTTATGTATATAGTTAAATGTTTATCGCCATGAAAATCCCTCGCGCGCAATGAAAGTGCACGTAGTACACTGTTGTGCGCGTCGATTGAATCAATGTCTTCGTCATTATTGTAATACATCTCTTTATAGATTGTTCTCTTCATTTTGTTGAAAATGATAAAAGCGGATTATTGGTTGGTCCATGGCTTTTCTCTTGTAATAAATCGGATTATAAAATCTAACACATGATTTCATATAAATATATATTATCGAATATATTTCATTAAATATTTCATAAACAACGCAGTACGGCGATAATACGACCCATCAACCCTGCGTATTTATTTATTTATTCCAAAAAATCTCGATAATATACGTATTTCAACCCCCGAAATTTAAAACCCGAAGCACACACACACACGCGCCGAACGACATTTACGTCACGTCTCTCTTTCAGCACGCCTACTCCAATTTTCTCTCTCGCTCTCACTATAGCAACTTCCTCCGAATTCCAACTTGAAATTCTCGACCCGTGGTGTAGTACACACAAAGACACGCGCGTTAAAGTTCCGAGACCCCCGATCGTCCGAAACTCATCAATGTATCTAAGTAGAGGGTATCGAAACTTGGTAAT
>JAPYZO010007114.1:0-17573 GCA_030522905.1 Torymus flavipes | reverse complement strand
TTAAGTGTGTATGAATCATTAATTTTTCAGTTTATTATTATTATATATATAGATATTCAATAATATGCGGATAATACATTTTTTTATTTTTGTATAGTAATAATATGAATGTGTAAAATATTTGCGTGTGTAAGTATATTTTTTTAAGTGCGTATAACACTTTTTTTTGTGTTAAATGTATGTCTTTTATGAACTATAAACTATAAATAAAAAGAAACATCTCGAAGTATTGCTAACTCATCATTACCGTGCGATCTCAATCTACATACACACTCATGATTACTCCAATGATTCTATTTTGGAAGTATAAACACCAAGAAACAGAATAATACAAGAATTATACTCGATAAACGAATTACTACTGAATCGGAGAGTTTCGTGTATTGAGAAGAAAGTTTCGTAAAATTCTTGAAAATTGAAATTGCGTTGTATAATATTAATTGCACAAGTTCGGTCATATAGGTATACGTATAAACATAATACACTTACTCGCGAGTCCACTATAAAAACATAAAATAATAATAATAAACATGCCAACCCAGCAGATTTTCATTTACAAACACCTACACCATTCTACCAACTATATAAGCAATAACTTCCGATCCCTAAATATTATTTCAAACATCCCGAGCCCTCGCCTGCGTTTTCACCGCGCGCGCTGCATTCGAACGCGTCGCACATATATAAGTGCACCGCATCAGCGCGATACACGTCGCCCGTACCACGGCGACTACGCTAGTCAAGCCACTTTCCCCTTCCATACGCATCTCTCGCTATAATCTTCCTTCCCATTCCACCTCAAAAACTCTCGATCCCACTCCCATCCTCGAGACACTCGTCGCAGTCCTCAGCAGGTCAGCCTCATTTTTGTCCTGCTCCGAAAAATCGCTCAATCGCTCATCGAGAGTCGCTATATTGATTCGGCGCAGTGCTCAGCGCGTCCACCCCCTGGAAACAGATGATAAGCCGGAGCTGCTGAGGAGGCCGCTACGTATACTATACGTGTATAATACACATACACACAGTGTCGTGGAGCGTGAGTGTGCGCGATTAGTACAGTGTCGCGGTGGTGACAAAGCTCTACTACTACTGTGTCGCTGCAGAGTTCTGCGTTAGTTCTCTCTCGCTGCTCCACGGGCCAGCAGGTGCCTATAAAATTCGTTCGATAATCGTGTGTAAGATAGTGCGTGTAAACGTCGCTGGCTGAGAAAAGAGGATATATAATTTAACGATGACGAAGTTTCTGGCTATTGCGCTCGTCCTGGCGCTGGTCTCCGTCAGCAGCTACGCTTCCGAAGAATTGTACTCGCATGCAGTAGTCGAGGTAATGATGTCTTCGATTCGTCTATACTCTCTTTTTAATTCTTCCGTTTCTTTTCATCGTGATTTCGGAGTATTGGAGTATTTATATACTGGGGTTGTGTTGTGTGTTGTTGCAGAGCTGCAAGGGATGCCAGCTGAATCGACTGCCCGACGTAAAGAAGTTCATCTTCGAGGACGTTCCGCAATAGTATCCTTTTTTTAATGTTATCAATCATCGTATATGGAATACCGAGCGACAGGGTTTGTATGGGTTTGGAATAGCGAGTGGTTTTTGTAGGTTTTCCTTAACGAGATTTTCAGTGAGGGTGTGGAATTCAAGCACATCCAGGGAGCACCTCCGGAGCTGGTTCTGTATGACGCCAAGGAACAGGTGAGATATTTGATCGAGGAGGCTTGATAAGCATTCATTCCGGATTTTCGCTGAGTTTTAAATTTTTCTTTCGCCTGGTGTAGAATTACACGGATCAAGATATCGTATATTGAAAAACTATATTCGGATTTCATGATTTTGCATTTTTTTCCGATACGGAATTGCAAACAACTGAAGCGTTGTAATTCTATTTTACTACTTGTCATGCACAACACTTAAGGAGGTTCATGTGCGACTTCCTAGTCAAAGCAGTATCAAATCAAGAGATTATCTAAAATTGCAAAAAACAATAGTTGTAATGTCATTCATTCATTTAAATGATGTAAATAGTTAATGTGTTATAAAAAAAAGTCTATTGAACGTAACTAAGCAAACTTTTTCAACAAAATGTCGACATTTTAGAAACAAATATCGTTACCACAAACAATTATTGATTAATTAAGTACAGGAAGTTTTTTTGTTCCTCAATCTATTTTAGTTTTAAAGGTATCATTTTGTTCCTTACGTAATTTCATGCGCACTTATCGAAGCAAAAATTCGAAATTATTCAAAACTCAGAAAGTTATGGCCAATTTAAAAATATATTATTTTATCCACGTGCAAGAAGTTATGAACAACTTGCTATAACTTTCTGAATTTCTAATAATTTTGAATTAATTAAGAAATAAAATAAAACCTTAAAAGCTAAAATTGATTGAAAAAGAAAAAAATTCAGTGTTTTATCATTAATTGTTTGCGATGACAATAACTTGACGTTTTGTTAAAAATATTTGCTTAGTCATGTTAAATACACTTTATTTATAATACATTGACCATCTCTATCATTTAAAATAAATAAATCACATTTCAACTATGCTTTTTTTTTAATTTTAGGTAACCTCTTCATTACGCACTGTTTTGACTATATAGGGAATCGCGCATGAACCTGCGTATAAAAAAAAACAAGATCATAAAAAGTCTTATTTTTCAAAGAAAAAAAATAAGACAAAGATAAGCGTCATTGTAATTTTAAAATTATTTTTAATACAGCTACGAAGATTGATTACGGACAATTACGAAATATTTTATAGCTATTAAATTTTCTCAACAACTATAACTTTATTTGTACATCGTATTACAGGAGATAGAGCGACTGAAGCTAGCCCTGCTGTCCCGAAAGGAATGTAACGATCTGCTGGTGAGCAAGGGCTTCAAGCGACCATCTGCAGTGCCCATCAAAGACGAAATCTAAAAACTTCTGTCCCGAATGATCTGCAATGATTCTCACTGATTCAATTGATATAACCGATCAATTGAACTTTCGTGTATATCACACACTTCGTTCATTCCCATTTCTTTACCACTTATGTTTATTTGAAAGATCAAGCGCGAATCGATCCACAAAGTAAAACACGTATTATAACTTCGTCTTGCACGCTCAATAATAGGAAAGAGAAGAATGGAAAAAACGCACGCGAGAACCGATGGAAAAAAAACCGCCCAACACTTGTGAGGGAGAAGAAACGGAAAAAAGAGGAAAAGGCCCATTGCACAAAATAGTCGATAAGATAGGCACTTTTAAAATGCACCTGTTTAAAGAAGAAGAGAAGTAAAAGAAAAAAAAATAATAAGAGAAGTAATTGAGGATATAAAAAAAAAGTTCTTTTCGTTTGATCTTGTTAAAACCGTAGACGAGGGGAGTGCATGCTCTCTCCTCCTTGGAGCTGCAATCTGTGATAAAACCACTAGTATCATGATTCGTATACGTGACACTAAATTGTCCAGCGCGCAGCATGTACCGGCTACCTTCAAGCGCACAGGTTGCGAATATAAAAGCATACACATATATTACACACAATTACACGTGCACGCGTGCGCGTCAAATTATCGTTCACCCTTATTATCCACTGTTTAAAAGGAGGTAAAACGACTAGGCGCATATAATAATCAAATCTGTCTCTCTATCTGTGCAACTTTTCTCTCTATCTCTCTATTAAATATATACTTCCGTTTCGCCGACGAATTATATTATAGTTATTGTGTATAACGATATATTGTATACTTTGAAGGTAGCCTCATGCCGAGTGAATTTAATTATTGTGCTCTCTCCACGCGCACACACAGCACTAGTGCACAGCAACACAAAGTTTTATATTTATAATTTGTCCCGTGTAATGAGCGACGCCTCGGTTGACATATTCAGATCTAATTGAAATTGCGCGCGGGAGCGGTACGCACACAAACGAAGAAATACGAGTTTTCTGTATAAATTAAACTGTCTGTCCTGTCTCTCTTATCTATCCTAGAATAAATGCGTCGAGGCATCTCAACGGGACACGCGAGAGTTTCCATGCCAACGTGCAATGCAATGCAATAACGTTTTTGAAACATTTTATTGAGATTCTTTTTTTAGTTCATTTTTCGATTGACACATGCAAAACTTTCTTAGATGCTGTATGTCTATTTTTTTTTCCTGTATTTTATAAAACGCGGTAGTTAGTGTGCAGTGCTTGTAAATCTTTTTTACACTGTGGATCTCGAAAATAAAAATATGCATTTAAATTCATTGAAATATTAGTAATTTTTATTAATTACGTCTTAATTTACAAGAGTATAATTTTAACGTCGAATTTCTTTAAAATATTTTATAGTATGTAATTTATTTTACATATAATTTTACATTTTCTTATAAAATGCACTCTATATTAACAATAAAATAACGAAATTTACAATAGGATTTGTAATAAAACTTTGATACAGCTCGACAAATTATTTATAATAAATAAAAAGCATTTTTAGGATTTTAAAGCTTATTTAAATAGTATTGGATCAATAACAAATTTGTGTATGCACAGCTATTGAAACTAAGTTCGCACCATTGTAATAAAAGTTTTTGTTCGTCCGTGCAAATACCAAATACAAAAATAAAGGGAAACTGCTGCAAAGAGTGCACATGGTATACTAAATGCAATTTATTATAATGATTATGTATTGCTCTGTTTACATCGTTGAATCTTGAAACACATTGCAGGCAGCTGTAATCTGAAAGCAGTCTTATTCTCGTGTCTGAGAGACACGTATTTTCACGTACGATGATTTTTTCTGCAATTTCAAAATACGTACTGACTCAATGCGATAGTCTTTACAAGCATATGCACGGAATGTTAAATCGAATGAAAATTACAATCATTGTAAAAGCATAGGTCCTAGTTAAATAAAGAAATAAGTCTGCGTTACAATTTCAAAATAATGTAAATTAATGATGTATGCGTGTATCTTACGCGAATAAAAATTACAAGTTCTAGTAAATCTTTAGTGTACATCCTTTCTTTTATGTAAGTCATAAGAAAAGAAAAAACACTATGTATGTTATGATTTATAAAACGAAGCTACTAATTATCAATATGTATGCTATATCATTGTAATATTTAAATAATATCTAAATATTACAATTCATTAGTTATACGACGTAAATACGTCTATAAATCATCAAGACTCTTAACTTCCCAATTAAGAGTGCAAATCCATATGAGTTTTCATTATAATCTAATTTATATACATTCTGAACGCCTCACAGTATTTTTAAAACTGCTTTGGCATTATAATAAAGTATCATGTTTAAGGTATGTAAGCCTAAACTTTCAATGATTGACAATACTTTATATAGCTAAAGATATTTTTTTTATATATATACACGTAAATAATTAACAATACCTCCAGAACCAAACTTGTCTATAAGATTTTCACAGATAAGATAGGACAACAAACCGATGTAAATAAACATTCGAAATATCGTCAAACCTTATGTGTTTTACACAAATGATTAAAAAAAATAATTGATGGTCTTCAAAATCACGCTATTATCAATTTCCTCGAGATAACTTGAAAAATATCAGTCAAAAACGGCATTCATGCTTCCTTAAAAACCACTGTGATGCGTTGGTATTTATCCCAAAACTTGGTACAATAGGCATCGATAATGTTCTTTCATAAGTTTTAACGATTGAAACGTCGTATCTGATGCAGAGACACAATTTCTTACGATAGTTACATAACGAAACTCCCACGATAATTTTTTTTCTCAAAATATACAGGAAAGTCGATGTATTAGTACAAGAAGTGGATGAGTGGACTTACACGTCCAGGAGTTGCAACCTGGAAACAGTGTTATGCCAATAGCAGCCAAATAATGAAGGCCAGTGCTATCCATAAAAATACTTTAGAGAGGAACGTGTCTTCTTCATATTGAGGACTGCCACGAGGTGCTGAAAGTGATATTTAAAATGAATAATATTTATATTTTATTCGTAGCTAAATTATTAAATTAAAGGTATTTTTAAATAAACAAAAAAATCATCTAGTTTTTTTAGTAACTGTGATTTGTTATTCAAATGATAAATAAACTTTAAGTATATTTATTTAAGATAATACTTAAAAACTATTAAAATTATTCAAAATTAATATTCGTTACCTGCACTTGGTCGTGCTTCTCCAAAATTTAAGGTTGAGCTAAAAAATCCAAATGGAAAAGCTCCAATACCAAATGACATATGGAAGCTTCCATCACTAAAGAACCCAGGGAATCCTACATTGGCTTCAGGTTCTGATCTTTGACCAACTGGACGAGGAGGAACATTATTTCTGTTTTGGAATAAATCAAAATATTATTAATATTGCTTTTAAATTATTAATTTTAAATCAAACTTGATGTTAAAGAATGTGATAACCTTAAAACGCTTATTAATTGTAACTTTGATAGTGATATTTGAAATTAATATGCATTTTTAATAAATTATTTTTAAGTCTAAAGCATAATTTATAGAGTTGATTAACATGTTTATGAATACAAAGTTTTGAATACAATATTGAAGTTCAGTAAAACATACAAGTCATTAATGAATACATTACAAACCTTGGATCTTCTTGTTTCGTAGCACCTCGTCCATACAGTGGAATGACTTTTTCTTTGCTGATTGCAGCTTTACAGACAGGGCACACTTGTCTTGTAGGTCGTGTTTCTAGCCATTGATGCAAACAGGGCCAACTATAAAACATTAAAAAATTATGTGTATATCCAAATAAAGAGTAGTGTATATAAAAGTAGATCTCATTTTTCTTTGTCCAAAAATGACTGTAAACAATTCATAAATTAACATTTTCCATGTGTTAATGTTTTCTTGCAACTCAAATATAAATATTGTATAATTGAAAACATAGATGACATTGAAACAATTCTGGCATATACTGCACTTGGCATTTCCTCAACTTAATAAAACTATTGTGGGAGCTCAAAGTACAAAGTAAACAAGCAAATGTTGTGTTCCACTAATAATCTCACAATCTATAATTCTTTAACTCCCTTATCAATAGTATTACGTGCATGTCATCACACGCAGTCATCAACAGCAAGCAAAGATAACACCAATGCTCACAAAGCTGCACTTACCAAAATAAGTGTCCACACAAACTGACAACAGCATCCTTGGCAGTGTCCAAGCAGATGTTGCACTCGAACATGCGATCATCCCTCTCCTTTTCCTCGGTGGCAGAGCCAGAAGGATTGGAGGGACCAGGCTGCTCCTCCATTGTCACCATCTTGAGAACTGCAGTCTAAGTCTCTCTGCCAACACACAGACAGATGTATAAATCAGACTATCAATTTTGTTAACTTGCAGAATAATAAATAATCTCTCGCGTCGCCCAATCACAGCATCAATTAGCTCCGTGGCTCGAGCTTTACAACGTAACGCACGTCAGTAAGCGCAGCAGCATACACGCGAGTGGGAAGCTTCCAGAAGGTGGCTCACGCGAAAATTCGCCAGCTATACAAGAAGAAACTACCTATATATACGTTTCACAAATGTAAAAAAACTGACGTCGACGGCGGCAAGGTACACTCCCATGTCTGGGTGCGCGACAGAGAGAAAGTACGCACGTACTTATATACACATCAGCGCGTACGCGTGTGATACTATACTCCGTATATCTATGTATAGCGGATTCTCGCGAGGAAACGCAGCTATATACAGAGATGAAAGAGGGCGACGACGAGGACGGCTACTAACCTTCCTGCACTAAACACAGCCGTCCGATCAACCGCGAGTTAAACACGAGACTGCCGCCGTCACGCGCTCCAGAACACCCAGCAGCAGGCAGTAGCAGCAGTTCGATCGGGAATCCCGATAGCGCGAGCGCGAGCGAGATAAACAGCTACATGTTATTATTGTCGGGCGAGCAGCGCAAAACCAACGTCAGACGCCTTCTCTCTCTCCCTCTCTCACCTTCTTCCGTATAGCAATAGCAGCAGCAGTGGGAGCTTTTAATGATAAATAAATATACACAGATCCACGGCTGCTGGGCGGGCAGCAGCACGCGTTTGTCAAAGAGACGCGGGCGGCGAGAGATGCGGACATGCAGACACGGCGCAGTGATCTGGTGGTGGGAGGGGCGCGCAGGGGGAGGAGAGGAGAGGAAAGGTCGTGTGTCCGTCTGTCGCTGTCTTTCGCGCAAGAGTCAAGACGGAGCGAGAGAGATAAAAAATCTCTTGGGTTTCACGAGAGGTTGGGTATCTCCCTATACACACAATATATATATATATATATATATAGATAATAGCTACCTTTTAGACGCCTCTATGTCGCTGTTACGGCTCTTTTTTGCGCTCCTTCGTTGTTGCACTATTAAGTACGAGGAAAGAACTGCGTGTATAGGCTACGATGTCCCCTTCCTTTTTCTTCCTCTGTATACGTTATATATGTATATATAACATGTATAACACCGTACACGCACTCACTGGCCTCACTACACAATCGCGATTTCCTTTTCCGCGGGTTCTCTCTCGCAGCAACAGTTGCGCAAGCTACTTATCTTGCACTATGTAGGATATACTCGCGCGACTATGTGTGTCTCACTGCACGTATGTATAATACGTATACTTCGCAGAGGTGCGTAAGTATATACTCACGCCAAAACGGATGTTCGGGAACAACACGATAACACCACGTAAGTGATTTGACACATGCGAGCGCAGGCGCCGTGTGCTTGCTTAGGAGCCACTACGGCGCACTGGTCGCCGTTTGCTGAACGAACATACGTGTGTATTTGCGGGAGGAGAAAGAGGGGGGACGAGGGGCGGGGGCTGAAGAGAGACGGAGCGAGGTGAGCCGCTGTCCGCGGTGCGTGTTCGAGATATTAAGTGAGCGAAAAGTTCGCTTCTGCGGGTTTTTCGAGCTTTGTTTTTGAGCTGGGATAATGGTAAAATTGTGTAGTTATTAGGATGGTTAGTAATTATGTTAAATAGCTTAATTTTATGTTAAAATTGAAGCTGGATGTTTTGCAATAATGAATAAATAATGAGAAGCGTTTTCAAAATTGGAAATCTTAAACCACCTATAAGTACGAGACTAGATAAAATACGACACTAAAAATAATATTAATTTTGAATTTTCTTGTCGGTATCATAATTATATAATTTTGATATACATATAGATATAGAGCTTGTGACCTATAAAAAAGACGTAACAAAAATACTCGAAAAATTACTGTCCAACTCTCTGACGTTAGCGTATTATACTGTTACCTAAATATAGAAGCCATAACGTAGCTGTTCAATGAATCATGCGGTTTCGATTAATTATGATAATGCACACGCTGTTCCTAGCAATGAAAATATCCAGTCAATGGTTAATTAATTGCACTTCGCGGTGCGTCTTATTGTTAAGTATGTACGCCTTGCTCGTCGATCTTCTCATTCTAAATTCAAATAAGTAGAAGTTTTTGAACCCTTATATGTATAAGCACAATTCGATTAGCGAGTAAAATACCCTACTCATTCTTCTTGTAAATGTAAAAATGGCAGACTTTTCGATCGTTAACAATGCGCTGAAAATGTATATATCTGCGTTAAGTAGGTTGTGCATCAAGTACGTGGATCGTGACGTACGCTGACATACCCGTATGCAATTAAACTTTATTTTTATAATGTTGTGTAAATTAGAAATGACGAAATTTTTTTGAATTTTGATTTAGAAATTTCTTTTTTACGTAAATAGACCATATAAGCGCTTTTGAATCACACTCTTTTCTTACTTCATTTTCAGGTCGCGTCGTGACATATTTTTTCAAATATAAATAAAAAATATTATTCCTATTATGTTCTACATACGTACTGAATTCACCACAGTAAAGAAAAGTAAGTAGGTAAATGTAAATAATAGATCAATTAAGAATGACCGAAAATGCGTGAAGTTATCGATCTTCGCTTGATCCACGTGACGGGCACAGCTGTTTCCTTGGTTCCGTCAACAACGTCGCGACTCGCGACACCAACGTATGTAATGTATACACCGGGAGAAATAATGCACTTCATAAGTCGCCGTACAGTCAAGTATCGTTATGTTATTACAAACAACAACTAATGTTGACAAAGTACGAAATTTTCGATATAATCGATATAACACGGCTTAATTTTAGCACGTGATACTGTGAAAACTTTCTATGTGGAAAAAATATATAATGTTGGATAGGTATACGATTGCAATTATGGATACGCAGAAGATGGTTGAGAGCGTTATCGTCAAATGAATTTTGGAGCAATAACATGATGATGTATAGTTAATGTCACGTGAGACCGTAAGTTAAAAGTAAGTGTACAAATGGTATAATTCAGCAGACCGTAAGTTAAAAGTAAGTGTACAAATGGTATAATTCAGCCGTCAAACAAGTATTATATATAATTTCACGTAACGCGTATTTCCATTACATCAATTATTCCATTACATCTAATTAAGCACAAAGCCATTTTGGGAAAATACATTACTTAAATCTATTTAACCTTCAATGAGTTTTTAGAGTAATCATACTTCTTTCAATTATCCAGTATATATTTAAAAACCTCTCCAAGTCGTGACCATTGGCAAGTTACATTTTTTAAATGACTACTAACTTCCGTCTACTAATTCAATATGACTATATATTTTAGTAACCTGCTTATAGACAGAAAAAAAAATAATAAAAAATGTTCGTTTCACAAGCAAGAAAACAATAGATAATTTCGGCCAAGGTTATACGTACCACCCCCAATCTTCCCTTCCCTAACGTTTAATCTCATCTCGGCATATAAAAAAATACCACAAGTTCTAATTTACCTCTTTTTACAAGTGAGCCAGCGCCTGACGATGCAGCGCAAATCAAAGATCGCCCCCGACCGGACGAGCGTGGCTACGGAGCCGGGGGCATCGATGATGGGGTCGACGACTGCCGACCGATTCAAGCGTTCCTCGCGTCACTTCAGCGTAGCCTCGACCTTCGCGCGGGGAGGTGCTGACCGCGCCAGTGTCACCGCTGCCGTGCGCCAGCGGCCGCGAGGACACGGAACGTCCAGACAGCATCAGCAGCCGCCGCTTTATCAGGTTCAGTGTTTGAGCTTTGCTTTGGTTGATAAAGCTTTACGGGACAAATTTTTTATTCTCAGTCTGGCTGTAAAAGTATGTCCTAGAAACTTCGCTACTGCTATTATTGCAGATTTATATGCTTTTTCAGTATTGAAAAATCTGGTAAATCATTCGTTATCCTATATACTTCGTTATTCTAATACTTGCTATTTTTATAACAGATTTATGTACATAATTAAAGTATGTACATGTATCATAAGATATAATTTCTCTAGTCAGATATCAACAAAACAAACATCACAGCGAGGTGTTTTGGAATTTATACTCTGAATTAATTTACTATATTTCTATCGTACACCAAAATAGCAAATAGCATCCGCCTTCAATTTTCAATTGAAATCGTTCAGCAAAACTATAAAAATTAAACTAGGATAGCGAAAAAATACAAGCTAGGGTGTTTAACAGATGTTCTCACGCACGATATCTTGTACCATTATTTTTATAGTAAAATTTCTTACTTAGAAAATACATATACTTATGTACAAAACTTATGCATAAAACATACTCACTTATGTAAATGTTTTGAGTCTTCGAAATCCGTCGTAGTTTTGAATTACATTTTATTTCGATTATAGTGTCTATAGAAATTGAAATTAATCGTCTATTTTTTCTTACCTGGGAAAACCCTGGAAACCGGTTTTTTTCCATCTACTTAGCTAAACACACAAATATAGAAAATAACAGATAAATATCTACATTCTTTTTTCTCATATATACCACTCCCAATTTGTTTTCCACTAAAAAACATCATATGCCTTCACAACTTTCAGCACCAGTACCACGCGATCACCACCCTCCTCCAACGTCGCGACCGTCTGCGGGTACACGACGACGAAGGTGCGGATGCAACGCCTCGCGCACTCTCGCACTCGGTGTACGCCGGCCTCGAGGACCGTCGTACAGCCTTCGACACGATCGGCCAGCTGATGGGCAGCAGCGGCGGCGGCGCTGACTCGTCGTCGCGCGCGGCTAGTGTGCACTCATCGCATCTGGGGGGCCAGCGGCCGAGTCTCGCGACGATTTCCTCCTATTCTTCTATCTATACCATCGACGAGATACTAGCAGCCAAGGTCCGGAGGAGCGATAGCTTCGGGGGATCGGGAAAGGGATCGACGAAGGGGAGCGGGAAGTGCTTTGATGTCGTGGAGGACGACGAGGAGGCGCCCTCGCAGTTTCATCTGCCAAGGTGGGTTGTTCGGTTGTTTTGCGAGGCGTCGTTTATGTTGAAGATATTGAATTGATATTTTTTTTATATGTTCAAGTATTAAATTTATAAAACGGTGGATGGTAACGTAGTAAAGTGTCGGTAACAGATTTATCGACACTTTAAATTACTATTTTTCTCCGTATTCTTTTCATTTTCATCAATTATTATCTTTGTCATTCACAGTTATCTAATTTATTTAGGATAAGTTATCGACGTCGCTGTAATAATCATAATAACTGGAACATAATTTTAGTTTGGTCTTGGACACGTTTCGAACATATAGATTTATTTTTACTACTCGGAATTTTTAATAACTGGAATTTCCTTAATGCGATTAATTGCCGTATAACCAGCGCGCTTAACTTTTAAAGCTTGCGTAATTGAAAATTAGAGATACCGCGTATACTTAATCCGATAACCGTTCGGAGTACTCAATCTATTTATAACCGCACCATCGATTTAAACGGAAAAGTAATTCCAACATTATGAGCTTTGAAAATTACAAATCCTTTCACATAATCTGCCCTGCAGATTCGACTCGCGCGAGTTCTATTCGTACGACGACAAGATCACGATCACGCTGAAGGAAACCGAGACGTTCTTTCTATTCGAGCTGGCTCAGCTAACAGAAGACGCGAGGACGGACGAAGGCCGCGCCGTCATCGAGTCAAACGAGCGTTACGAGAAGATCCGCGGGGGCGCAGGTCGCAAGACCGTCGACGCTGAGGCGCAGACGGCGCAACTGTACACCAAGAGTCGCGGCACCTACATCGGCCGCCAGGAGCGAAAGAATCGCGCTACTTTCGTGAACAACTGGGTGATGTACGACACGTATCGCGGTGAAGAGACGATTATGGGGGCTGGTGAACCCCACGAGGTGAATGATGATGCTTTAGTTATTTAAAAGTTTTATGATCGGGAAGTTCGGTCGATGGTGTCTGTATAGAAGATTATGTATACGCATATATTATATTGTGGATTCGTAATTTTATTTGGTTGGAAGTGTGAGCTTATTTATTCAATAATCATAGAAAGTATTTTTCAGGATTAAAGTAATTTTTTTGATTGAATCAATTATCAATCTTCTATAAGTATTCTGTTTCGTACTTTGCAATTTCATTTTTTTTTGTTGCTCACCAAGAAATTCTTAGTTTTTAAATATAAAAAATTTAATATAAGCTGATAAATAAATACGTAACAATTATTAATCCATTGCTTCAACAGTTTTACTTTAGTTTCGTACTTCTCAGCCCACTTCAACTAAAACTTCATTTTCCAAAACCAAACTTCTATCCAGCAGAACCGCTTCAAATTCCCAGCGACCAAACCATTAGAGCTACGGCGTGATGCCTCCGGTGACTCTTCTGCAGACCGCCAACTAGCATCCATCGCTGCACGCGACGAGTACGAGGACGCAACGCGCGTCACGCTGCGCATCCTCGCGAGCAAAAACTACGAGGTAGCGCAGAAGCGTTTCGCTGGACTGCTACGCCAGGATCCCGCCGATCCCAGCCTCGAACTAGTCTATGGTCTTGAATTACTCTGGAGGCACGCGGCTGTTAAAACGCAGCAACGGCCTGTGTCGACGTTCAGATGGAATCCCGTGAATTTGAGCCTGCTAGCGGTCGGGTACGCGGCAAGGGTTAATGCGAAACAGGTGAGATGATTTGTTGTATGTTCCTCAGAGATTTTTTTTAAATTGCGAACGTTCGAGTATGAAATAATAGATTTACAGTGAAAAAATATGAAATTATATTTAGAAAGTGTTATTGATTTTTATGTACGTATATCGATAATGTACTGTGAGAACTTAACGCGATCGGTCTGTATGAACTTTATTAGTCCAATGTTACACTGAGTTAAAATGTAGCAAAGAATAATTTACTCTGTGTGCAATGTTGAATAATGAGAGTTAATTCGGAACTATTTTGATTAATAGGCTTATTACCAGGTTCTTAATAAGTTACCTGATACGTTGTAAAGGTAATAAAAATACAATTTTTAACGTTCAAAATTGAATCTTTTTTAATAAAAATATGAAATTATTTTCACAGTTTGTAATAACAAATAAAAATCAACTATTTTTAAATTCTCAAGAAACTCCAAAGAATTAATATATAGTCGAAAGAGAAGTCAAGGGATTGGTTATTGTTAAAACAAATTTTTTTTTTTTTTTACCAAGAAAAACTCGGTTTATTCGATTTTGTTGAAAATGTACATTAGTTTACTCCCTTAGCCGCTAACCTCTTGTCACGCTCCTCGGCGATCGAGAGCTTGACACCCTGGCCCTTAGGCAGACTGACGTACGGCTTGGTTCCCTTGCCAATGATGAACACGTTGTTCAATCTAAAATCAGAGAAAATGTTGCTTACTATTCATCATAGGTATACATAAGGTTAGAATTAAATTGTTTTTGAAAAGATTGTATCCTTCTTGGGTAATACGGAAAGACTGATATTTAGTCAATCAGTGACCATTATAGAGGCTACTTTAATTTTGGCTTAATATTGACTGGAATTTTTATCATTAAAAAAATGCCAGCTTCGATTATAGCCAATTTTTTATTAACAAGAATCGTAGAATATAGTATACTTTGTTGCTTATAAAAATCTGTATACAAAACTAACCTTGTGGCAAAGGTGTGTCCTTGTGAATCCTTGATGTGGCATACATCGAAGGAACCTTGATGGCGTTCTCTGTTAACAACAGTTCCTACACGCCCCAAATTCCTACCTCCGGTGATCATGCAGAGGTTTCCTGTAGAAGGAAATGAAGTATATTTATTAATGTTCATTTTTAAAACCTTTTACTTGAAATAAATAAATAAAAAATTGTAAAAAATACATACCAGTATCAAAACGAATGGAGTCTAGAATTTTGCCAGAGGCAATCTCCAACTGGATTGTGTCATTCACTTTAATCACGGGATCAGGATAACGGATGGTGCGACCATCATGTGTGACAAGGAAAGGAATTCCTTTAGGTCCAGTCTGCACTCGCCTGACCTTGCAGAGCTTGTACTAAAAAAATATTTTAAAATATTAGATTTTTGGTTCTAAATAGTATTAGACTCATACAATTTATATGTCCATTTACCTTGGCTTCAACTGGAGTAATACGGTGGATGGTGAAACGACCCTTGACATCATAGATCAAACGGAAGAATTCGTTAGTCTTCTCAATGGTGACAACATCTGTAAATTAAATCAATACTATTAATTTGTTCAATTACCTTTCAAATAGTGATTTATTAATAATAGAAATGTACCCTATCTGGGTAATACTGAAGAAATATTTAATAATTTAATCAGTGACCTTAGAGAGGATTTTTGCTCTTGGCCATATTTTGACCATAATATTCTAAGAAAAACAAATATTATGGCTTCGATGAAGGCCTTTGGAGCAGTTTTTTCATTTTTCAAAAGCAATGTTAATGAAGTTTTTAAAGTTTTAATTACTTCAAAAAGTAATAAAGAAAAATGAATAATAAATAAGAAAAAAATCTAATTGTACATACCCATGAATCCAGCAGGGTAGTTGGGGTCAGTGCGTACTTTGCCATCAACCTTGATCAGTCGCTGCATGACGATTTTCGTGACTTCACTGTTCGTAAGGGCATACTTCAGCCTGTTACGGAGGAAAACAACTAAGGGAAGTGATTCCCTCAGTTTGTGTGGCCCGGTGGATGGACGAGGGGCGTAAACACCCCCCAATTTGTCCAACATCCATGCCTTGGGCGCGTTAAGACGCTTCAAGTGCTTTTTGGGTCCTCGGGCCTATAAACGAAATAATCAAATATCAGTATAACTGTTACTTACTTGCTTGAACCATTTGATTTTTTTTGCATCGAAGATAAACGTAGAATGAATTTTCGAGGAAATGAAGTGATAACTCGCGAGCGACGTGTACAAGGCAAAGTAACCTCACGAGTGCCGGACTCGCAATTCTAGGTTATGTCAACCACGTTGTTTATCGTATAAATTACTTAATAAAAAATTTTACTTGCGAACAAAAATGAGAATATTAATCATTGTTGATTAGATGCGTGTACAGCTACTAGACTTCAAATACCCGTAAGCATCAACAATAATCACAAAATCTTCGGCCAGAGCTTTGACGGCAGTCTTGACTTCTGAGCCATTCTTTTTATAAATAAACAAAAATTCGGCACTAAATACACACGCGATATTGCACATTTATATATCAGCTTCATTTTCTGTCGGGCAAGATTATTCTTTAACTTGTTAATTCGTCGATGCAAGCGGATTTCCAGTTAAAAACGCGAGCTGAACTTACCATCTTGGATATCTAAACGGAAAAGGCTCCGCGGAGGCAACGCGAGTGTGACGTAGAATAGCTAGGTAGCCGCGCCACTTTTTCCAAAATGGCCGCCGGTTCGAATAAGATAATTTGCGATCGAGCCATCTATATTACTCGTTTGAGTTTATGTCGATTTAAAAAGATTTTTACAAAATTTTGTGTAAAATGTATTATTTAAAAATTCTATATTGACAGTGACTTACAATTATACTTATTATATCGTTGTAATAATTCAATGTGGTTATATAAATAATATAAATGCCTTTTTTTTGCAATAACAAAATAACTTAAAGCAAATTTTTAATTTCAGTTCTAAATTTTATATACAAAATTTACATAAGTATTTAAAATTAGTTTCAAAATTAAAAATTGTTCAGAAAAAATTTTTTAAATAAATAAAATAAAATTAATTAAACTATTCAGTGTCAACTATTATAGCGTATATGATGAGATTCATATAATTAATTGCAGAGTATATCCTTTGATGTTTAGTTTCGTAAATAATTAGAGTGCAGCGTTAACTACTAAATACTGATTATTACATAACGGATTCCCGATACAGCAACCAAAGAGACCTATAGGTATTGAAATTTGCGCCTGCTCCGGAAATGTGTCGCTCGCTCCGGAATTTTTACCCTCGCTCTGGAAATTTTACGCTCGCTCCCTGACTTTTGTACCCGCTGGTCTAAAAAAGGTTACTTTAGGCCCTTTTTTGGATTTAAAAAACGCAAAAATCGAGTTACAAAACAAAAAGTTTTGTTATAAAAACGTTAAATTCACACTCTGTATGAAGCACTTCCCAATATTTGAGTACAAACCGATTTTTCGTTCAGCATAGACCGAGGACGTGCCAAAAGGTCTTCTTCTGATCTGGTGTGCAAAGAACCCGAGCGAGCCGGACCGCTGCTACGAGTTCAACAGC
>JAPYZO010007112.1:0-18275 GCA_030522905.1 Torymus flavipes | reverse complement strand
ATAACTTTGAGAGGTATTGACAGTTTTTCATTTTCAAAAAAGAAGAAAGCTCTTTTTCTCTAGTACCATCTTCTTTTATTAGAAGTTTATATATGATGAACTGAATGATCCATTTTTGAAATAGCAGCTTTTAAACATTATGTATACTAATATTTATGCTAAAAAGACTAATCAAAAAGTCTTTTTTTTTCGGGGTTGAACATTTTTTCCTTATCTTATGATCCATAGAAGTGCAGTTGAAAATATTTTCAATAATTTTCAGCACACGACAAAATTCCGGAAAATTTTAAAGAATTAAGTCTCAAACATATTTCAAAAATTTAGGTCCACTATCGTAATGTTGCGTACGCAGGAATCAAATAATGAAGCATGAAAAAAAAACTACGAGCGAAATGCGAACCCACGGACCCGTATAGTTTGCAGTCTCACGCTCAACCGCGCAGCTAACGACTCGTGACGAGTGCATCGCGAGCTAGTTATTTTTTTACTGAGTCGACGGTCTACCGTCTTCTACGTTGTCTAAGCCTCCGCGACACTAAGGAAATAATTGAAATTCCAAAATCAACCGAGCTTATATTATGTGACAAAACAACTGACTTTCCTAATATGCTATAGTCCCGTGAAAAGGATGAGCAGTGCGACTGGGAGCAATGCGACAAAGACTAGTTGGTATTGTCAAGCTGCATCTAATTAAAGGAAGATTGGATGCGTGCATGTGCGCGCAATTAGACATCTGTTTCTTCGAACATCAATGTTAAGTCGAAGACTGGGGCACACTCGGCTAATTAAAGCACGATGTCTTATAATGGTATGTTCTATTTGAACAAAGCTTATTCAGACAACACGTATGCACTTTAGTTGATACTCTGAAGCGAATTTTTTTTCTATAATTATTATTAATTTTACTAGATTTGATATTTAAGAAAATACTTTAGCCGTTTTAATGGGAGGAGGGAGAAAATTTAATAGCCGAAACCAGATTAATCCGTATTGTTGATTTTCCCATTCGCAGAAGTACTACAGGTGTGAATAATTAATAGATGCAGCCACCGAGGTGCTTAGAAATTCCGAATGACTTTAAACATGTTATATAATACTAAAACTACTTCCCCGTGGAAACGTACAAAGATATATTGCGAGTGTAAAGCGAAATTTGTTCAAAAAATACGAAACTAAATTACATTTTTCTACAATGATACAGAAATAACGTTTTTATACAAGTTCTAATTGTTGCAGGGATTCCTGTAATTATTTTTGTAATTTGTGTTAATTGATTACATTCAGTATGGGTATTATACATATATGTATCTGTATGCATGATTGAGTGTAAATATTTGCGCTTACATTATATTATAATATTATCAATAATTGTGAATACCAATATGTTCGTTTATTCACTACCCAATCTCTCTCCCTATATATAACTGAAGTACTACAACGAAAATATCATACTTTTTTATAGAACACAAATATTGTACACACTGTCAGAAAACTTCCATATATTTTATATGTATACAATGTGTACATTTGAAAGCGTAACATGTAGACACAATATATCTATATACATGGAAGTTCTCTAACAGTGCACGTCAATTTATATATAAAATTTATGATTCAAATTGATAATAAATTTACATTATGTTAATTATCGGAATTCATAACTAACTATACGCGTATAAATCCTCAAATGGAATTTTCTGTTTACAAATTTCACAACCGTATTCCAGAATCAAAACAGTACAGCGATGAGTACTGCAAAAAAAAAAAAGATTCAAAAATTCCATCATTCATTACATCAAACCTGGCAAAAGAAAAAAGAGCGCCCGGAAAATAGTCGATCGTCGCTGGGGGGGCCGGAGGGGAATCGCCTCGATGTATATACGAGCGACGCCGGGGGGTGGGAGCATTCGCCAGCAGCCGTTTTAATCTGATAATCCGCGGAGGCCAAGCGCCATTCATCAAGGACCGAGCTGGCCTCTGCAGCACAAGGGCTCAAAAGCTACGCGGCAAAAGGCTCGCGCGTAAAACCAAACGGGGCATGAATTCCTGTCGGTAGGATAGGTATACAGAGCCGCGGGTTATGCTCGACCCCCGCGGCGTGCGCGCTCGATATTCGCGTTCTCGCCCTTCTATATGTGTGTATGCACGCGCGCGCTGCACGTTTAATATTCATTACCATTACGCAAATTGTTTGAAGCGCCGCGTGTAACAATGGGGTCGGTTGGATGGAAGAAAGTTTTGTGCGCGCGAATGGACCGACGACAATGGTATATACAGCTCGGACAAGAGTGAGTCCCGATAACTAACCCGCTGTAATCGAATGAAAGGCAACAAAAAAAGGAAAAGGGGGGTCAGAGACGATAGCCGGGTTTCTGTACAAGTGCTTTTTTGAGCAAAAATTCGGGTGGGTTCTCGACTCTCTTTCTGTGTGGGCATTGCAGTCGGGTTGAAACGAACTTTTAAAGGTATCGATTTTTTATATTTATGTGTGCGGGAATAGTTTTTCAGTGTTGGACTCTATAGCGTTTTTGGCCGGCAGTTATATTGCTGCAAACGAAAATAACAAACATTATATATGAAAGATGAGAACGAGTGTTGCCTGATATAACTGGCTAATATTATTGTTTACCAATTGTATCATTATGTTGTTTTCTTAAATACGATCGAAATTTTAATCCAAAAGTATATATACATTTGTTTGAAACTATTTCAATATTTATGATGCTTTCAAGAATTACTGAAACTCTACATAATAATGAAACGACAAGTTAGTTATTTAGATTTGTTTTGCTGGCAGAGTATTTCTTAACATACATGAGCGTATTATTAGATTTTCACAAAACTTGATTATACTTTGAATACTGTAATAGTCGCATCGGGGAACTTCGTAGAAGTTGGAATTAGCATTATTGCTCCTAAAGTGATTAAAGAAATTTGCTTGAAAACTTTATAGTAATTTGAGGCGCACGTTAGCACATAGATGCACACTTATTATCATTGCGTCTAACAACAATAATACAAGGCATTACCATACCCCACAACAAAATTTGCAAGAGATTACAAAATGTTTTCTCGAATCATCGGTTCACTTTCAGCACGAAATTATTCGCTAAGTACACGAAAAACTTGGACATTCATCGATATCCACCAAAACATTCAACCTTGGTCAGCAATCAAACATTCGAGAACTGTCGAATCGCGCAACGAAAGCTCGCGGCAGGCTCCCCAGCGTTCATCCGCGATTCCTCCCACGCACGCGAGCAAATAGCGCGTGCTGAATTAACAGAACGTTCGGGGGCTGTTACATATAATCTAAATCGAGCATAATTACACGTGGGTGGACTATACGCTAGCTGTTATACGCGGGGCCCAGATCGTCCATCAATTAGAGTCAGTAAACTAATCTTCAGAGCGCCGCTCGTTCGATCGCTACGTCACGCGGGAATATTGTTCGATGCTCGCTTTAGCACGGCCGAGCAGCAGTCTGACGTAATTAATTTGATTAAGGAAGTGGGCGAACCGAGCGCATCACCCCACCCCATTTTCAAGGCAGTTCATTTTCAAATTCGCCTGTCGATGCTATAATACGATATTGCGCGCTAGATGAGACGGGCTGTGCGTGCCTGCGGGGATTGAGGCTCGCTTAAAATGGGAGAAAGAGGGAGGGGGAGAGATAAAGGCGCGAACGTATAGCCGACGGGCCGAATGAGCGTCGATTATTTGGAAATCGATCGCAATGGCTGTTCATTTATATTGTTTTATCGGCCTGCGTGCCAGTTTTGCAAAGCGCGAGTGGGTTATCAGTTGATAGTCATGAAGTCTCATTGCATTTTGTATAATGTGGGTATTTATGACGAAGTTTTCGAGGAAGCTTTAGGTACGATGGATGCAAAAGTGTGTAATGATTCTCCTACTTATTAAACGCTGACAGGTTTGCAGACATTTCTTTCAAGTTCACGAATTGATAGCAAAGATTTATAGATATAATAGCATCATCAAGTTTATATTTAAAAAATATCTGTTGCATCCTCTTGGTAGAAACTCGTGGTTCGATTGAATTAATTCATTAGTCTCTTCGAGTAAATTAGGGCTTATTGTGTAGTCAAGAGTCCATTAGGAGTATTATGTTCCGTGCATAATCTTCGCTGTGGATGTGTGCAGACTCTAATAGTTGTTTAAGATAGTAATGAAGGAAGTGGGTTTTAAACATTTATATGTACGCAAATGAAATAATAAATTATATGTAGTTATTGTTATTATAATTTAGATGTTAATTTGAATCATAATATTCAAGTGATTTTAATCATCAATGTAAGCACTGTTATGAGCACTTATTGTGTTATAAACTTTTAATATCAGAGGTCAATGTACCTCTAAATATACGATTTTCACATTTTCGAACATAATAATTATTTGTATTGCGAAAAAGAATATAATGAAGTTTATTATGCATTTAAATTCTGAGCTATGCTGAAAGATATAATGAAAAGGAATAAGTTACAGATGCAAGCTAGAACATAATTTAAGTAGTCGTTACTTTGCCTTCTAAAGGTCTGACGAAATCTTGATATTTTCACTTGTTTCTTCAAACTTATAACTTATCATCCTGAAGGATCTCAGTACACCTCGTAATATTCATATTTATTTTTTATAGTTTAATGAACTCCCATGGCTACAATTAATTCGTGCATCTCAAAACACATTCAATCACCTGGATTAACCAAAAATCTCAATCAAGTAAGTACACCCCTCAATATATTTCGGTCCTCGTAGCGACGAATTCGATAGCGGCGGGCTGGCCTGCGCACTGCGGCGCGCGCCTCCCTCTGGCCGCGGCAATGAAATTCGGTTGTTACGTTGGCCTTTATCGTCCACCACTAGCTCGAGCGAAATCTCGCTGCTCCCGCCGTATTTTCCCTCGTCTCCTGTCGCCTCTCACTCGAGCGAACTCGCGATAGAACGAACGAGCGTTAAAGACGGGTCCAGAGGGAAAGGCGGCCGCAGCGAATCGAATTAGTCGCACGAGCTTGGCTGCTTGATCTGTCCCCATCCGCGCGTCTAATATATTTAATCTAGCGGATATAGCCGCACACGAGTTGGTGTGTTTTATCGTCATGGCGTGCATATAGCTTCGTTTAATCCATGTTGCAAGAATGCCGCTGAGGACGGCTATAGAGATATAGTGAATGAGCTTTTCGGCGTGGAATATCGTAGCGGGAAGGTACGTCGCTTGCAATGATGGGCGCGCCGAGTTTTACACCGTGTTTGCGTACCTATATACAGTATATGAGAAGAGCGGGACGATGCAGCCTCATGTGTGCCAGGAATGTCGCAGTTTCTTCGTGTGGTATACCTATTGCGAGCGGATATGGTGGAAAGTCGGAAGGGCCGAGAAGGAGTAGCGCTTCGTTTTCGGTTCTATACCGCTTTCTATACCTAAATCATTATGGAAATTTGTATTAAATAATTTTAGGTCGAACGAAAAAGTACCAAATTGTAAATCTGCTGGAAAATGTAGGACGCGTTCGGCGTTGGTCTGACTATACTCAGTATATAACTACTTACATGCGTTAGCATAATGAAATCTTACCCTCGAATTGTATGGAAACTTCCGATTATTATTTTGTATATATCATTAAGATTTAATACTTGAAAATTTGAAATAAAAGTCATTATAATTATTTTACCCTTTCGGCTATACTGTTCTCTATAAAAGACAGCAAAATAATTTTTATTGAATATTTGGTGAAATTATTAAGAAAATAAAGTAAAATAAAATAAGACTCGAGTGATACAACAATCCATATTTTTATTTTACAAAATCTCTTAGACAATTTTAACTATTTGTGTACGTAAATGGCTACTATACAATTTTTTATTTTTGTTTACATTAAATAAATAATAAGTAAATAATTTAGAAAGAATCATACAGGCCCACAACTAAAAACATTCAATGAAAAGTAAAAGAAAATCATTTTAAAGGATGAACAATTTAGAGTTCGCAGTGAAGGATATAGAGCTATCAACGCCTGTACTGTTTCAAAAGCAGAACACCATTGAAAGCAATAAAAACTTCTATTCCCTTTGAAGGCAACTTGAAACTCTAGCAACTAAACTAATAAAAAAGCGGAATTAAGCTAAAAGTAACAGTCAATTTTTGACGGACAATTAGAGTACAGCGAACTTCTTCAACGACGCCGTTGAAACTACTGTGCCGACGTTTACGGAAATTTTTTATGGTCGAACTTAGATTCGCACAGTACTCAGATGTTAACGCACCGAAACGACTATTTCGATTTCTTACAATTTCACGGCCCAGGCAATCTTCTAAGTTTCACTGATATTGCCTCGTGAACGTTTAATAATGTAGGTCAGTAAAATGAAAAGAAAAATCAGAATAGTATATTGGTAACGTGAAATAAATAAATTTTTAATCATGGATGTTAGAGAAAATTTAGTAAATAAACTAGCAGATGTTTGTACGCGCGAAGCGTGCACGCGGTTCTGTGTATTATAAACTTTTACCTCACATGAATTAACAAAGAAATAACGTGAAGTTAGCTAAATTTTTTAGAAAAAAAGTTGACCAATCAAAGCGCGAATAAAAGCGTGACATTCGATTCGAGATTTATCGCATTGGTTCTTTTATAAACGGATTTTATTTTCAATCTAAAGTTTTTTTTCTTAATCGCTTCAAAAGCTTGTGATTTAATCAGAAAATATTGAAAATAATTATGGTTAATTAATTTCACTCAGTGTCTGTATTCAAAGTCATTTATTTAATACCTGGTTTGTATATTAAATCTCATAATAAAAAGACTAGCCTATATATTAATCTAAAAGTTTAATTAAAGTTGCGTTACAATTACAAAAATGGAACAAGAATCAGGGCAAGCACATAATACCTAGGTTAAAATCAACAGCGCTCGACTTTCTCCCCATCGGATCACAATATTACGTCGACTCCCAACACGACGATAAAAAGTGTTTCGTCCCGTATAAACAGGGCCCATATTAAACGCTTAGTCTCATTGCGGGCAGAACAAAACCCGCGCGCGAAACATCCAGCGAGTCGTTATTAGACCGCACGGCAAAAAGCACGACGTTGAGCCGGCCCGGCAAAGGGCTCGCGAATCGGCCAGCCGGCTTTTATGAGAAAAGTTGGCCGAAAA
Organism: Torymus flavipes; assembly: GCA_030522905.1. NCBI lineage: Eukaryota > Metazoa > Arthropoda > Insecta > Hymenoptera > Torymidae > Torymus > Torymus flavipes. The sequence continues at coordinate 11,103 of JAPYZO010007112.1, read as the reverse complement.
GCTTCGCACTCGGACGCCGCGCAAACGGAGAATCTCATCGCGCGCATTATGTATATACACGCGCGCGCAGGGTAGATATATATGTATCCGGACGGCGTGGAAAGAAAGCGAGCGCGCTATGCAGCGAGCTGCAATGCGCCTTTCGCGCACACCGCAATACCCATAGTTACAGTGTATATAACTCTCTTTCTCTCCCTCTGCTTCCAGTTCGCCGTGGCTTCTTGACCTTCGCAGCAGCAGTAGCGGCGAGACCGCAGCATACAAACCGCACCCGCGGCCCCCCGCGGCCCGATATGAAACTTCACTGTGGCGACGGCGAAACTAGGAGGAGGGCGAAGAGAGGAGATAGATGGAGTGGAGCTTGCGCTGACGCGAGCGCGGGAGTAGCTCATTTTGCGCGGCTAAATTGAAAACTCGAGAGAGAGAGAGAGAGAGAGAGAGAGAGAGAGAGAGAGAGAGAGAGAGAGCTACGTGCGCCGCTGCTGCTGCGAGATTTCGATCTTCGCGAGGAGAGGAGGCCGCAAATCGACGTAGCCGGAGCTCTCGTGTATTATAAGTGTACGCGTCGTCGAGCGCGCCTGTGTCGCTGAGCGATGGGTATAAAATAGCCGCGTGTACGTCGCGGAGTGGAAGTACGAGGATTGATTATTAAGATCTAAATATATTCCGGAAATGTCATTTTTCATAGTGAATATAAAATTATACAAGCAACGTTTGGATGTTTCATGTGTATATTTTACTCACTGTGAATTAATGAATACACCACTGCGTGCTTTGATCACTCACCTGCAATGCAGAAATAAAAGATACGTTATTAAAATCTGTTAATAATTGATTCGATAATCAATGTAATCTATACGCATTAGTGCGTTAATGAATTTACCCTGCATTAATTATTATCTATAATAATATTTAATTCATGGATTAAACGTTTTCGAGTTTTTATATAATTATATATAAAGTTTATTGTAAAGCATTTGAAAATATCAAAGAGGCCATTTCAAGTTTGGCAAATTGACATTTTTCTTTTTCTGCTTTTCCACTCTTATTGAAATTTGATAATGAACTTCGAAAAAGTTTGAGAAATCTGAGTTTCTGAAGAACGTTTATCCTAATTCGAAAAATCGCCAAGCCATTTTTGCAGAAACCGAGTATACACTATAAAGAAAACCATAAAAATAAAAATGTATAATACATAAAAACTAAGCCGGCCATTTCGACTTAAGTTATTGGTATTTAAAGAATCGATATCAGGGTCTCGGTAGCAAATACGTGTACCTACGGAAAAAAAACAACTCGTACATCTATATACGGGTACGCCATTAACTCGAAATTCATTCTACCGGCTCCACAGTACCATGAAAGCATATGTTATTTCGACACGCGTTAGAGCGTCCAAACTTGTGCCTCGGACGGTCAGCTATACCCTTAAGAACTTGTCGCCCAGCGCCTCTAGAAAAATAGCCAACTCGTGGAAGGAAACGTAACTACCCCCCGGTGGCTCTTAACCCTCCCCTAACGCCTTCCTATTTTCATATTTCCAGGAACCTGTCCCCACCTAGAGCAGGGCTTTATACGGCGAAAATATTTCGAGGCTTTGCTGCTGCAGCAACGCGCCACGACCCCGAAAAATCCGCCTCTCTCTCTCTCTTCCGTGTCGACGAATATCCTTGAAAATTCATTGGCTGATATAAACGAGTCTGGTTACGAGCCTCTAATGTGACACGCGTGAGGTTAGGCCGAGGGTTATTTCCATAAAGCGCTGTGCTTCGGGTGTGTCAAACCTTTTCTGACTACGGCGAGAGATAAACATTCCCCGAGCGTCTTTTTTATAGAGATAAGGTATGTAGCAAGATTTCATATGGGATTTTCATATAGATTGTAAAATTAGTTTGATATAATGACGGGGAATAAATTTTTTTTCTTCATATCGCGTAAGTAGCCAATAATGAATATGACATTTCTCCGAAGAACATAATTGTGAGAAGATCTACAAAATAAATTTGCCTTCGAATTGTACAAATATCAAAGAATAATTGAATTTATGATTTATATTGATGTTTTTCAATTAAATGAATTCACCAAAGAGTATCGTCGATATTTCATGAAAGTGCCATACATCGTACTTGAACTCGAAAAGTTTTTGGATCCCTGAAGTTTAGTGATTTATCAACCTACCAAAAAATTTATGAAACTTTCATAAATCATTGAAAATACGACGCCAAATGTTTGTATCAAATGGAGAAATGTAGGAAGAATACTCTGATTTTCAAAATGTAATTGGATAAGATATCAAACTATTTTCATTAATAATTTATGTCTCATTAACATTTCCAGCACCTAATAACTGCTTTTATCATTTACAGGCTGTAACTTTCTTTATGATTAAAGGATTACTTGTGCGCAAGTTTGAAAGGTGTTTTAAACAATGCAGAGTAGTGCAATATTAATTTTCTTCTCGTTCGAATGAAATATCCAAAGTACAAGTCTTCCGACTTAAATATAATAAGCTCCAGTAAATTCAATCCAAACTATAATTGCACTGCTCCGTATAATACGCGTTTCTGTAATCTCAATAGGAAATACTATAAGAGTTGATGAATAGTTACTCTTTGTGAGATTTGCATCGTATAGATTCATATCTGAAATTAATGAACAGTTGCCCTATATAGTCTCGTCAGATATTACTGTTCATTGTGTTCAGGTGGGATTACTGCGAGAAGAGCGATTATGGAACTTTAGTTTATAAATTCAAGAGCTTTTATCAATAAATACTTATTAAGATTATAAATTTTGCAAAATAATTTAAGTTTTATTGTGAGACTTGCATAAAAACAGCTTTGTATCGCAATATTTCGGCCTATATCTAGATATGATTCTACTTTCCAGAATATTTTTCGATTACTTTTGTTTAACAAAATACATATTGCATAAAAGCATGAAGTTTCACCTTGGGCTATAAATAAACAATAATAAAGTTTATATTACGAAAAATAATATAATGGTTCTTTTTTTTTCATAAAATTTATTTTATTCTTCGTCAGCTTTTCCTATTCACGTGGTTTTATGTTATAACATAAAATTTCATTTTTATATTTCTAAAAAGAATTTATATTGTTAGATATAAAGATTAGCCACAAGTTATAAACTGATTTAATAACTTTTTATTTCAACAATAACTATTTGAAATGATGATATTGCGTTTTTAAGTGATCTTATAGACTCCAAGTACTATAATGTATATTGGGGAAGTAGCACGTGGATGATATAGATTTTGCATGAGAGATCACGAAAGCACCGTAATTACTAAACGTATACTTTCAGTCCTTCGGATAGAAACCTATCTGTGTGAAATGTTCAACTATAGCTAGACTTTCGCTGGTCACTGCGAAAATGCATCACGATAGGTGAAAATTTAAGCTGAGAATTTTAGTAATTTATCGGTACATTTTTGTTGCTCAAATTTAAATTATCATTAACTTTGGAAAAAAAGTAAATGATACGTAGCAGCTTTTTCTAATTTTATTTCCTGGACCTAAAACAGTTTCACTGATGATTGATTAAAAAAATGTGTCTATCTTTTGCCCAATTCAAGCAAACCTATCAATTCACTAAATAAAATAGATTTTTACCAATAAAAGAAATAACTAAAGGTTGTATCAAAGACCTTATTAAGACTCATTATTTTTCTATGCACATAGTCTGCATCATTTGAACCGGATTCCCCTGTCCTCAATGTCCTTGCGTCGGTCACGCAGCTATTTCGTCTTGCGACTATATTAAAAAAATATATATATAGCGACAACGTCACGCGGTCCAGCAACCCCAGCCCCGCGGGACCGTAACGACGAGTCGCCGTAATATCGTCAGACCCGCGCAGCGCTCTCTCCGCCAGATATATTTTATTAACGACGCACGTACAACCCCCCCCCCCCCCCTCCCCACCATCCCACGCACACAGAGCAGTCTATGTATACGGCTGCCTCTGTGCTCTCGCGTCTGAATAATAATAATAACGACGTAGGCCGCACCTAATCGATAAATCGGCGCGTACAATGTATATGTAGGAGCGTAATAAGTTCCATTATGCGAACGAGTCACGCGTCCGGAATGCTAAAGCGTGCCGCACCGACTGATTCGCTTAGCGCTGGTAAATTAAGGCTTTATAACGGACTCTCGCTTTGCGGGGGGCAGAGATGGAAAGAGAAAGAGAGAGAGATTCGAATAAATTAATTTCTTAAATTGACGAGTAAGAAGACGATACAAGAGGGATGTACGGGCAGGTAGAGAAAGAGCGGATGAGGGAATAGGGAGAGAACTGCGGCGCATGCGGAATGCAAAGAAGTGACTCGGGGTCTTGGAGAGATTGAAGAAGGAATCTTGTGGAAGTGGATTGTTCGAGATATTTCCAGGAAATTAAATAACATCATTTATAAGGAATTACTGACGTTGATGGAGTAGTTATCTGAAGGTGAACAATAAGTTCTCTGTTATGGGTAATTCTTCGCATTTGCATTTCCCTTCTAAAAGAATTTGTCACGACATTTTACGTTTATAGCGGAGACCTGCGAGATTTTAACTTTGGCCGAGAATTCATATAACACGTCGCCGTCAGCTCCTTTCATAACCAAAATTTAATTAAACGAAGAACGACAAAAAGAAAAAGTAGCAGTCGGCTATTAATAACGAGTAAAAGAAAGCCCTCTTCTTCCCTCTCGCGCATCTATAACAGTTATCTTAACGGCGCGCGGCGCTACGCGAGTTCTCACGCAGCCACCATCGAGAGTGAGAGAGATCCATAAATCCCGGCTCGGCTCGCGAGGTGGGGGGATTAAATTCCCCGAGTAGAGCGCTTCTTTCGAGCGCTGGCACAGAGGCGCGGATTCAAAGTTTGAAATTGTTTTAAGAGAGCCGGGCGAGCGAGCGCGGTGGAAAATACAAACTAATCCCGCGCGGGGTATTCGCCGCCGCTAGCAGTTTATTATCGGCTCGCGCGCGCTCGTTATCGGTGCGAGCGGGCTGCTAATTATACGAGGCCGCAGCGCCCCCGAGCCAGCGCCATCGAACTTTCCCCGCCGCGCCAATTGCGCGCCATTAATCTTCGCGTTTCTGCGCGGTCGCGCGTTACCTATACCCCGAAAAGCGGCAGCCCGCTAGCAGCAGCCACGGTGCGGCCGATCTTTTCAATTATTATACGTATTTGTTTTTGGCCGTGTGTGCGGCGATTGCTTCTCCGTATATGCGGGTGTATGTATAGGTATGTATGTTCGTATATGGAGGGTGGATATTGAGGTTGTGGTAAGGTATCGCTTTTTTGCGCTGCTACTGACGTTTGCCGATATTCTATATATGTATACACACTTGGCTCTGTGGTTTGACTTTTCGCGCTGATGTTAGCTGGAATAAGCCGACCGTAGGCGAATCCAAGCTTTTATTAACGATTGGAAATTCATCTGCTTATACGTGCATCTCAAGCGCTAAATTTCACAAAATGAAGTTTTCTGCGTTCTAGCACTCAGAGAGAGGAAGATGGAGGGAGAAGAGAAAGCTCAGAGAGCGCCAGAAGTAGAGAAAGCAGGGCCCAAGTTGATTTTATCTTAAATATTGACTTTACCAGAAATGAAGTTTTATCTGAATGGTTTAGGATTTCATCTAAAACTAGGTGCGCGAGTTCAGTGGCTTCTCCGCTTTTGAGTGGAAAACCACTTTGAATGGACTGTAAGCCAGTTATAGAAGAATATTCAATTACATAAATATGATTTGTTAGTTCAAATCATCGTCGGTTTTAACCTTTGACTTCGAAATCAATTTTCTTTGTAATAATTTGTTAAAAGTATTTATCGAGATATTTGTATAGGTATCTATAAATCTTCTGTATCGTTAAAAAGACCGATATTCAATAAAGATTCAATTTCAAACTGCATTTATAATATTCTTTTACATCTTTTTACTTTCTTTTCTATCTACTTACTCTATATATTCATATATTCTTTTTCTTTTTAGCGTTCATGTTAAAATGTTGAAAAACAATAACTATGTACTTATATCATTTTGATTGTTTCTAACATATATAAGAGCATCAATAAGAACAAATTTGTTTGTATAAAGTCTTTTTAAAGATTGCTTCTTAGACTTTCCGTTGACGTCCCGCCCTCTAAAGTTAAATTAGTGAAAAAACCACTAAACATTAGTGAAAATTGCTCCACTCCTATTTCATAAGTGAATATTCACTAATTCTACGTTGGAGCAATTTTCCTTAATGTTTAGTGGTTTCTTCACTAATTTAACTTTAGACAGCGAATCGTTGAAATTTTTAAGTACAATTAATAAAAGAAAAAATACAATAATCTAACCGAATTAGTTTTAATGTATCATGTGTTTTACCATATTCCATTCACGTTATATTTTCCTCAGTCTGCTAATCGTCCAGTTCGCAATACACTTGCACCTTATCCAGCATCCCTCATTGATCGAGCATAAAATGTATTATTACTCAGTACGAAATTGGCCTCTTTCTTAGCGACCTCCGTAACACCGGTCCCTCTCATTAGCATTACTCGAGAACGCAAGACACGCGGCAACCGCTCTGCGTCCATTATAATCTTCGGAAAATTTACGGCGTACGCTCGGCGTCTCTCTTTTATTTTCGGCTTTGGCGCAGTTTGACAGAGCGGAAATTGGCGGAAATTCTGAATTATGCATACGCGCACCATGGAGAGAGAGAGACCGAACCTCGTCGCTCCCTCCCGAAACTCTCCCGTGAATTACGCACAGCAGCCCACGCGACAGTTCACGAGTCATCTACTTATACGCATCGCCTGGCATTTATCTCGCCTCTAGTTTCCATTCCTTTCTCGTTCGCTACTCTTCCTTCCCTCGTGCGCCTTTTTGTCCCATTGCATGGAGAAAGAGAGAGAGAAAGGGCGTGGGTGGGGAGGGGGGAGGAAGCTTACATGTACGTCGGACGGAAGCGAGCAAGCCGAAAGAATGGATAAACTTCGTCGCCGGCCGAAGGATGAACTTCTTCCTCCCAGTGACTCCGCTATACTTTTTTCATTCTCTTTTTGCGTGGCTCGGCTTTGTTTCCGTGCTCGTTGCAATACGCGAGCGCTCGAGGAATTATCGTTGCTGCAGCAATCGCCCTTTTCCGGAGTCACTGCGAAGATTACCGCAGCTAGTGCGTTTTTCCTTCCGAGAGCGAATTGCCGCGTGTATTCGCTAAATTGTCCGTCGCTAATGCCACTTTTTACGGGATCTAGAATCTTATTTTGGTATGACCATTATTTACTGATACAATTTCAGACATTGGTATGCCTTTAATATCTCTCATTAATATATTAAAGAATCTATCAATGTTCACTCTCGCTTTATATTATCAAAGAGAAAGCTCTGTAAGGGTTAAATTAAGTCGAACTGATGATTTTGATGAATTTCAATGTTTTAGAGACTAGGCTTATCCCTGGTTGGTGAGAGGGCTTGTAGAGGATGGAGGGACTAGTGCGAGGGAATTGAAAGGTACCCTGACGCAGCTACGCTGAATTGCATTTTCGCGAAGGACTTGGAAGTCTGGCTAGAAGCTATCTAGCTGCCATCGGGTGAGTATGCAGCTTCGGCGGAGGATTACCTATGGCTTCTCCTTTAAGCAAACTATCCGGACTTACATCCTAACGTTGAGGCTCACTGGGTCCTGGCATTGAGAAGAACTGCTTGGGATGTGGCCGCGCACATAGTCTTACTGAAAAGAACTAGGTGGGCCATGGGCGATTCCAAGCCCTTCAAGGCTCTGGAAGCTGATGTCGTATTCCTGTAGGAGGCGATAGAGATACTTATGGGACACCTCATCAAAGTTGGTGGATAGGTGCCTGCAGGACGGAGTGCTGACAATTAGACCTTTGTATCACAACCAAACCGTTTATAGGGCAGGACACTCAACGGAGACTGCCCTGCACTCGGCGGTTTATCGCACAGAGAAGCAGTTCGAAAAGACCGTTCCACCGCACCTCTACGGAGACTTTTCGAGAGGAAGCAAGGAAACCAGCGGTGTCTCAACCAGTATTAAAATGGTTCAGGAGCATGCTCAGTAGTGGGCGGTAGAAGCCTACTTGGGCTCCACCAAGGTCACAGGGACAGTGAGTATAGGGTACACGCAGAGTAAAGTATCTTCCCCCACCATCTGGTGCATGGTAGCCAATAGTCTTCTCGAGGTGCTGAATGTTGGGGGATGCTATGCTCAGGCGTTCTCGGACAACTTCCTAATCCTCATAAAAGAAAGGGGCATAGAGGTGACCATGACAGTTGTCCTGGACAGGAAGCTGACCTGGGAGAGGCACGTGCTTACTCAACGTGACAGATTCCTGTCGGGTTTCGGGACGTGTCAGAGGGCTTTTAACAGCACGCGAGGCCTCAGTCCTAAAATTATCTTGTGGCTCTAAAGGGCCCTCTTGGTGTCCAGTCTTGCATATATGCCTCTACCGTCTGGTGGCGCAGAACAGAACTATCTGGGGTTAGGAAAATACTGGGAGGATTACGAGGACTTAATATAGTGAGGAGACCACGGACGCGATGGGTACCACGTCCACTAAGGCACTGGGGCAGTGACAAACGTCCAGCCCCTTCATCTTACTATCACCGCAGGATGAGACGATCTTGCGTTGCACCTTTAAAAGGACGTACGAGATACCCATATCCTCGAGGCAAGACTGGAAGACAGAGAAAGACAATCTACCGGGCAATGGAGAGATCTGGTTCACTGATGGCTGGAAGACCGATAGTGGTACCGGCTCCGGATACTACTGTCGCAAGGATAAAGGGGCACAGTTCTCCCCATAGGGCGGTATGTCACAGTTTTTTACTCTGAAGTTCACACCATCCTTCTGTTTACCTAAAAGATTAAAGAATTTGACACTCCAAACAGACGCATTAGCATCTAACAGCCAGGCAGCTCTGAAGGTATTGACCGCCCGCAGGGTAGCTTCTCAGCTGGTCTGGGACTGCAAGGAAACGCCTAACAGGCTGGCGGAGAGTAACCCGCTTCTACTTCTCTGGGTACCTCTGGATATCAACTCTTCTATTGGGTAACCAATGCCTTCAATAGGGATTTTAAAGAAGTGGTGAGGCAGACAGTCACCAAACGGATGCGGATACCACGCAACAAGGATTGGCAAGGTAGTAGAGGTATAAGGTATATCAAAGCTATGCTGGGCCAAGACATCAACCCAGACTGGATCCGATGCATATGCAGAGGCAGCAGAAGGAAGCTCGGCTCCTGGCGCATGTAATTACGAGGTAATTACGCATATAATTAGCGGATGGCATATGGACACAGATGGTGTGATCGGGCGGATGAGACGCCTATTCACCTTCTGACGAACTGTTCCATATTCGCCAGCTTAAGGCACCAGCTATTGGAGAGTTATTTCCCAACCGTCGGTGAAATAAGGCAACCCACTTCGGGCCAATCTTCTCCTTCTGGAGAACGGCAAGACGGACGGAGTAAGGGCTCCAGGTCTAGAGGGAGATATGGGTCATAGACCTAAGTACCTGAGGCTTCATTCCCCCCTCAGCCAGCAATAATAATGTTAAAATACTTAAAACTTAATATAGGTACTGTTTGAAGTTATAAAAAATAAACAAACTCTGACAATATTCACGTATTTTACAAACATAATATTTTTCGTCATAGAAAATTCTAAATCTCTTTCATGAGTTTAGTAGCGTCACTGATAAACGGTTTTATTTTCCATTAACGAAGGCCAACAAAATTTAATAATACCTCATTATACTCTCCAAAAGTGCCAGTCCGTAAATAAAAACTTAACCGACCGATTAACCTCCAGCCGAGTTAACTTTGCCCGAATGCACTGACAGCTCCTTGTCCCGCAAAAAATCCGTGAGCGAAAAATCTATTAAAGCGAAAAGTTGCTCGCGGGCACAACGGCAGTGCCACCGAGGAAAAAACGCCAGACCGTAAGAAAACGAAGAAATCGCGAGTGTGAGCCCAGGAGATGAAGAGAGATAGAGAGAGGGAGAGCGAGAAAAAACAAGAGATGCTAAATCTATCGATCGCTAATGGAACAAAGTGCGCGCGCGATGGCCGTATATAACGTTATTGCTGGCTGCCGCGTGTACACCCGCAGAAGAGAGAGAGAGAGAGAGAGAGAGAGAGAGAGAGAGAGAGAGAGAAGAAGAGGGAGATAGAGAGTGTGAGTGCAAAGCGCAGGTGGGGAAGCGGAGGGGAGGAGAGATAAAAGTTGCATTTTTCATCGTGCGCCGTCGCCGCGTCCCCGTTTACTCGTTCTTCCCCTCCTCACTCTCTCTCTTTCTCTCTCTCACTCTCTCTATCTCCCCCAGTCCTCTTCGTCCGCTCGGGGAACTTCCACTCGATAATTGGCCCCGATTAACCCGCGGCTCTACGCCTGCACAGTTTTTTCCTCTCTTTCTCCTTTCCACCCTTCCTCTCATCCGGTCATTCCTGCTTCCTACATACGCAGTCAGATGGATATGTGTATATATGTACTGAGGCGTCGAACCTAAAACCGCGGGGTCGCGCACAAGTGCAGCATGACGATTTGTCGAAATACCGCAGCGCGCGCGCGAAAATTCCGCCTCTCACACGCGCGCTCGCGTTGGTGTGATCCCATATGTATACCCACCTGCATTTCGTTGCGCCGCCGCGCGCAAACGAGATTGAGGTTGCGCCTGGTAGTGGCCGCCGGGCGCAATGCGCATCAAAAGGGGGATTGATATGTATAGCCCCGAGGAATGCCACCGCACTATTTCGCTCCGAAGTGAGAGTTAGACGGGGATGAGGGGGGGGGGGGGGGGGCGGCGGTGTTCATTTGACAATTCGAAATATAATGAGAGATACGAATATACCGGCTGTCGCTGATATATAGTTCGTGTACAAGCGGCTTTAACGAATATTAATTCGAGTTATTAGGTGGACATCATGAAGCTAGAACATTTAATAGGCATTGCGGAACATTTAATAGGCATTGCGCTTAGAGTCAGATTTCATACACGGGATTTGTCGGTGGTTTATCAAAATTAAGCGAGTAAAAAGATAGAAATTATTGTAGTGTGTGTGTGTGTATTATGATCATC
>JAPYZO010007110.1:0-10342 GCA_030522905.1 Torymus flavipes | reverse complement strand
TTTTCTTGAAAAATTTATTTTTTAAATTTTAATTTAATAAAAGGAATCAATAAATTATTTTGAGGAAGCTACGTGCCAATGAATTGGCAGCGTTTTTTTTTAACTCGTTATCATGGTTATCAACTAAAAACCGATGATAACTGCTTTAACAACTCTCTCAAAGAGAATCGATAAATTACATTAAATAATATTTTTAAATGTATATTTTAATGGAAAATTTCATTCTTTCAGCATATCTGATTTTCTGTAAATTCAATATTCAAAATGATCAAGAAAATATATTTAAAATAGTTATTTAGTTATTCTTAAATTGCAAATCAAAAAGTTTAAGGTGTTATCACATGCTATTTATTGAATTTATAAATTGATTGCATTTCTTCGAAATTTCTTTGGCGTTTTCTGTGAAAACCTGCTAACTCGGCGTTTGCTTCAAAACTCCAACCATTCAGCGAAAACTTCGAAAATCTACCAACTCGTAGTATTGTTTCATCAGACTTTCAAAAACCATATAAATCGGCAACGTTTTAAATATCCTTTAACTGAGGCGTATTTTTTTTCTTTGAATTGTAATGGTTGCTCTAGGATATTGAAGTACAATTTATGTATAAGCGATGACAAAGATTATTTTCGTTTTTCCCATATTCTTCATTATATTTTTTTACAGACTAAATATTATCGGTTTTGACGGACAAAAATATGGATAGATAGGTAATTTCAAGGCCTCTCTGCAAATGTGACTAATTCCGACTGATATCTAAACCCAACGCCGTAAAAAAATATTTTCGATTTCGCCATATTTTTCTTTTTTTTTTTTTAACTGACTTAATATTATCATACTGGGCCGACAAAAATATGGATTGATAGGTAATTTCAAGTCCTTCAAAAAAGTTGGCTTACATCCGAGCAATATCCAAACTCAACGACGAAAAAAAAAAAAAATTCGATTTTTCCATATTTTTCTTTATTTTTTTTAACCGACATAGTATTACCCGATCAGGCCGGCAAAAATATGGATTGAGCGATTATTTCAAGTCCTTTAAGAAAATGTGCTTACATCGGACCGACATGCAAACACGGCGACGAAAAGAAGATTTTGATTTATCTTATTTTTATTTACTTTTTTTAACTGACTTAATATTACCCGATCGGGCCGACAAAAATATGGACTGATAGATAATTTCAAGTTCTTTAAGAAAATGCGCTTAGATTAGCCGATATCCAAATTCTACGACGAAAAAAATTTCGATTTTTCTATATTTTTCTTTATGTTTTTTTAACGGACTTAATATTATCCAATCAACTATATAATTTAACTTGCACAACTTCAAAATGAAATTTAGATATGTGCCAAAGATAACCGTGATACCTTTGTCCAGTTTCGAGTTATGCCGCGGACAAATTCGTTACACACACACACACACACACACACACACATACACACACACACACACACACACACACACACACACACACACACACACACACACACACACACACACACACACACACACACACACACACACACACACACACACACCGTCTCGAGTTGCTAGCCTCGTATCAGGCGGCTCTCCAGGTGACGGGTAGGGGAAGGCTCGTCGGATATGACGGGTACCGGGAACTATAATACCCGGAGCGGACCAAACCTATCTAGGGGAGGGCACCCCGAGTAATAAACCAAATATGGTAGAACTGCTTGAAAATGTAGTACCCCAAGTGGGTATCCCCGACAATGAGGAGAATCTCGCAATCGATTCCGATCGGGTGAAAGCCCCGATGGTCGGTACAGGCTCCACGGATTTTGGGGGGAGCCAGTAGCATGTAGTGACCAATCAGGCTGGTGCAGAAGAGGTGGATCACTTCGCCCTTACTGCATCTTAAAAGACGAGTGAAGCTAATCCTGTACGATTAGGTGGAGGAGGGGGCAGCGGAGTAATGCCCTTAAATGAACACCCAATGAAGCGCAGCCGACCAGGACCGCTTCTGCTGAAGCAATCGGCGAAGATTGCTGCTAGTGAAGAGAAAGAAGAAAGTGCCCTTAGAAAGTTGACGAGGCATACGTAGGCGATACACGACTTAGCAAAGAATGCTAGCAATATCAACAGAAGGGAAGAGAGCGGCGCGGAGAAAGTCGCATTTCGGGAGATACTGGATAGAATGCTCAGGCAGGTTGTAGCAGGCAGAAACCGCCCGACCATGAAGGGACCAGCTTCTAGTCCTCTATCAGAAAGCAGGACGATGAAAATGAGCACCAGCAACAACCGAGAAGCCATAGTTCGCCCGGAACTAAACAACAAGGCTAGTCAGCAGCAGAAGGAAGAAGTAAGGCAGCCGAACCCACAAAAGGATTCAGAGTGGGAGAAGGACAAAAGATCCAAAAAGAAAAGTAAAAGAAAGGAGAAAACAGACCGTCAAGGGGTCCAAGGAGAGTGGCCGGAGGGAAAAAAAACGGGGAGAAGGAAGCTACCAAGACCCAAAGCGGAAGCTGTCCTTGTTCAGAGAAACGCGGACAACGCAGAACGTATGACCTACGCAGAAATACTTAAAGCGGTGAGGCAAAAGGCAAGTGCAGAAGATGTAGGTTCGAAGGTGGGACATATATGAGAAACCAAGAAGGGAGACTTGTTAGTTGAACTGCAAAAAGGAGCAAACTCAGAGGAAGTGAGCGGAGCCATTTGGAGGGCAGTAGGCGACCAACTTCTGGTTAGACGGCTATTGCCTACTGTTACGATGGAGCTCAGAGAGTTGGAAGACGAAATGACAAAAAAAGACGTACGAGAGGCAGTGGGGGCGTCATTCGGACAAGTCAACCCGGCACAAATAGAGGTAAAATCTCTCAGGAAAGGCCCAAGAGGCACCCAGGTAGCACTGGTCCTCGCACCGAGAGCTACAGCCAGCGCGAAGATACTTAAATCCGGGAAAGTCTGAGTGGGTTGGGTTTTTGCGAGAGCACGCGAGAAGAGAATGGTCCCAAGATGCTTCAAGTGCCTAGAGTACGAACACATCGCTATAGATTTCTCCAAAGAAGAAGTCACAAAAAGAATGTGCGTCCGCTGCGGGGAGCCGGGCCATTTAGTGGCAACCTGTCAAGGGCAAGAAAAGTGCATCCCATGCGAGGTAGCAGGCAGATCACATGAGCATAGGACAGGAGGCGCATCCTGTGAGGCAGTACGGGAAGCTAGGAGGAAGCAAGAATCCAGAGCCCGGCAGAATAGCTAAGATCCCAAACATAGGCATACTGCAGATTAACCTCAGGCGGTCTAGGTCGAACGATCTTGCCATCAAGACTGTGAGGGACAGAGGTGCAGGCATAATCATCATCTCGGAGCAGGAGCGAGGGGCCGACAACGCCATGTGGTTCCAGGATAAAACAGGGGATGCAGCATTGTACGTCTGTGAAGATGAATTCTATGATGCCGCAGACAGCAATTCTCCAAATGCCCCAGATGCGCTAGTGGAGCTAGATATGGCTCGACTGGCGCAAGAGATCGGCCGTTGGAAAAGACCAATTATAGTTGCGGGCGACTTTAACTCTAAAGCAAGGCCATGGACAGCAGGGCCTCAAGACTCAAGAGGCAACTTCCTTGAGGAGTTGATGGCTGAATACAACCTGACGGCTGTTAACCAGCCAGGAGTTTACACCTATGAGAAAGAGGCCTCCAGATCAGTGTTGGATCTTACATTTGCCTCCCCCGAAGTAATGAGAGGCATTGTAGAATGGGAAGTGTTAGTCAAGGAAACACTTAGCGACCATCGTTACGTATTCGTGAAGATTGCTGGGAATAGAAACCGTGGGAGGGAGAATCAAACAAAAGGAGGATGGTCTGTCCAAAAATTGAACAACGAAATATTCCTATAGAGGATTAGTGCGGCGGTAGATTTGAGAGATCAACAATCGGCAGAATAAGCAACCGAAACCGCTATGCAAGTCATAGTGGAAGCATGTGAGGCATCAATGCCACGCAGACCAGCAAACTACCACATGAAGCCAGTCTATTGGTGGAACGAGAAACTGGCCGGGCTGCGAAGGGACTGCAACAAACGACGACCAATACATCAGCGAGCGAGAAGAAGAAACCAACCAAACGTGGTGAAAGAGGCCTAAAAACAAGCCAGAAGAATGCTACGGATAGCGATACAGCTGAGCAAAAATGGATGCTGGAAGAAACTCATAGGGTTAATTAATCAGGATCCATGGGGCCTGCCCTACAAAATAGTATTGGGCAAGCTTACTAGGACAAGAGGAAAAAGTGCACCGAGTGATGAATTGAGCCTCAGAAGAATCGTGAAAGTATTATTCCCAAAAGGCGAACCTCGGACTAGCTTTCCTAGAGAAGCAAACGGAACGGCAGGCGAGCCCTTTAGCATTCAAGAGCTGAAGACTGCGGCTAGTAGAATGTCCCCAGGAAAAAGGCCAGGGCTGGACGGCATTAGTAATGAGGTGATACGATTGGTGGTGCTGAAGAACCCGCAATTGCTGCTGGGCGTCTATACCAAATGCCTGGCTGAAGGAACGTAACCTGCTAGATGGAAGAGGCAGACACTAGTTTTGATCCCCAAGGGCAAAGCAGGAGCAGCGACTGATCCATCGGCATATATACCGCTGGGTATGATCGACTCGGCAGGCAAACTCTTCGAAAGACTGATCCTCAAAAGAATGGATAAGGTGATCGAAAAGGCGGAGAACGAGGGTATCTCCCCGAACCAGTTCGGATTTCGTAAAGGCATGTCCACTCATCATGCTCTGCAGATAGTGGAAGAAAGAGTCTCGGAGGATCTCTACGAACTACCCAAAGGAGGATACTGTGCAATCATAGCATTGGACGTCAACAATGCGTTTAACTCCGCTAGCTGGGAACGTATCTACAAATCTCTAGAAGAAAAGAAAAAGATGCCTCAATATCTACTTAAGATATTGAACAGCTACCTCATAGGGAGGAAGTTGGTGATAGTCACAAAAAATGGCAAGATAGAAATCAATCTGACTGCAGGAGTACCGCAAGGATCGATCAAAGGACCATTTATGTGAAATTGTATGTACGACAGACCTCTCAGATTGAAGATGCCCGATGGAGCATATTTGGTGGGGTTCACGGACGACCTGGCACTAGTAGTCGTGGCCGAAAAAGCCTGTCAAGCGGAACTAATTGCGAATGAAGCACTAAAATTGATCGCCAATTGGCTGAATAGCAGACACCTGCAACTAGCAGTACACAAATGCGAGGCATTGTTAGTAACCCGTCGAAGGAAATACGACCCACCACAGTTCGACATTAACGGGGACCTAATACCTCTCAAAAGCGAGATAAAGTACCTGGGAGTATGGCTCGATAAGAAATGGGCATTCAAGCGCCCTATCAAGGAAGCAGCAATGAAGGCATCAATAGCATGCACATTACTCTCGCGACTTATGCCTACTGTAGGAGGACCGTGGCCGGAGCGCAGGAAATTGCTGTTGACAGTCGTGGAATCGATACAGCTATATGGTGCACCGACATGGGTGACAAGAGCCGTTTCGACGGATGTGAACAAACATATGGGCGCGGTACAACGTAAGATGAACTTACGCATGATTAGTGGATGACGTTCGATATCAAGGGACGCAGCGAACGTGCTTCCAGGGATGCCCCCGCGAAGCTCTTGGACCTTGAAAGAAGCAAGATCTGGCATGGACAAGAAGAGCAGTGACGGCTTCAAGGAAACCTATCGGAAGTAGAGAAAACCCGCATACGGGAAGAGACGAGAGACACGCTATTCAGTAGATGGCAGGAGGATTGGGACGCATGGGGAGACGGACGGTAGACTTATGCACTTATACCTAGAGTCAAAGGATGGATTCTTCGTGAACATGGAGCAATGGAGTACAGACCGACACAAGCACTCAGTGGCCATGGGTGCTTTCGTAATTATCTAGTCAAAAGAGGGCACACCACCCACCAGCAGCTGCCGACTATGCGGAGACGAAGCGGACGATGCGGAGCATACACTATTTACATGCCCGGCACACGATGCTGACAGAAAAAAAGCAACAGCGGAGATTAGAGCGGCGTTGTCGAACGACAACCTAATACCGACTATGCTTGCATCACAGGAGAAATGGGACCAGATAACCACCTTCATCAGGAAGGTTATTAAGACCAAAAAAGGAAAGGAAAGAGAAGAAAGAAGAAGAGACTAAAGAGACTACAAGACGGATAGGCTAAGTAAATACAATGTGGGGGGGTTTTAGTCGGTAAGAATAGCCACACTGCTTGTGGAAAGCACTCCCCATGGCAGTCTTATGGACGATTTCCCCTCCTCAACCCGGAAAAAAAACACACACACACATACACACAGACATTTTCTAGAGACACTTTCTCTTTGAGAAAGCAAAACCGAATGAAAAAGGAGCCTGCGAGTTGTGTGATTTCTTAGCTCTCAGACGAGTTGTCTCCTTTCACCTTTCACCCGACGATATGTAAAGTAATACAAACACACGGACACTCATACGTGTAGGCAGTATACAGTATAGGAAGTATGAAGAATCATATGTGCGTGCTTGTATGAGCTTAGTAGGTACTTATACATTTGTACGCTAGATACCGCACGTTGAACTTAACATTGCCAATAACTGTATGGTATGAGCTATATATGAGTATTTCTCTGGAACTTTTAACTTTTAGCTAAATAGAAATTTCAAAATTTAATGTTGAAACACATCCACAAAACTTTTTTTTTTGTTCTAGGTACCCCAAATAACAATAAAAAGAGTTGGCTCCTCATTTTTAAACATAGTTTTCTAATATTGTATGCTTATGCTTTTTTGATTTCCTTAAAAATAACTCCGAATTTCGTTAGACACCCCGTGAATTTTTTCGAAAAAATGTATGTAAAAAAGAGTTATACCCAAATCAGCCCTATTTACCGATGTTGATGTATGCCACCAAAAAATGATAATTTTTCATGCGAGGGGCACATCGACAATGTGTGCTTTAGTAGACCATAATTCAGTTTTCATGTAGGCACACTTATAACTAAAGTCCCGTTTTGTTTGCCTTGCTAGAACGAGTAATTTACGCCCTAAAAAATGAAAAAAATACAATTTTTTTGTTTTTTAATCGACAAATAAAGTTTATTTTTCATTTTTACCAAAACACAGCGTCACGGAGATGAAGCTATGAACCTTTTTTCAAAGGTAGGCACATTCAATCATAATTTTTGAATATTTAACAAGGGATAATAGCCTCAAAAAGTTGGTAAACCATTTATAAAAGAGTTGTTTCAGTAAATGATGTAAAAAGGATGAAATTTTCGTGCAGAACGCAGGCAAAATCTGTAAATTTAGACCTTTTCCGATTACCGATTGAGCTTATCCTTGTTTAAAAGTGTATTCTATGTAGTGGAATATGTTACTGGAAGTGGATTTTATACATATTTGCTTGACTTAGGTAGCTAAATATCTGAGAACCATAAGATATGTTACAGTATTGTAAAAGTTAATACTTCTAGAGAATTGCTCATATAACTGTAGTATTTTTTAATACAATACACAATTTCTTGAAATTTATTAGTCATCTCTATTGTATTAAAACAGCCACTATGTCTGAGCATTTTTCAAAAGATAGAATTAAATGTCCCAATTTCTTTGGGAGACATAAGAAAACCTGCTATTTATCGACTAAATACGATTCAACAATTCGGATGATCTTGTTTATCTATTGAAATGTCGCTATCCTAATTTACTTTTGACACCATCTAAAAGTGAAGCCTCTCAGAACAAAAGTGGATAAGTCCACTTTTCAAAAAAATTGAAATAGCCACAGATTCGAATTTTTGGACTATTTTACATCATGCTTAACAATAAAATCCTAAAGATTCATATTTTTTTATTTTGTTTCTGCATCTTAAAAAACAGCTGCAAATCAAAAAATCTCCAAGTCCATTGTATGAGCATACCAAAAATCGTTAAGTCCAGTATGATATTTAATTTTAATAATAAACTATATTATAGTATATTATATAAAATAATAGAATATAGCTTATAAATATACATACTATCTAGTATATACAATAATAATAGATTATATTAACATTTATCATGTACATTATACAATAATTCGAAGTATTATTTTAAAATAGATATATCATACTTGTAGTACGTATGAATTTGTTTTGTTCCACACATTTATGTTTGTTGACACTAAATACCTAAACTTCTGAGAATCAAAGCTTTACTTCGTCGTCTACGTTCATTGTGAATTCCTTATAATATGTAGCTAGCAGTCATTCGGTAAGTGATCGTTAGTTAGTTCAAACGTATTATAATTGAATGCTTATAAGTAATGCTTATTTATACTATAAATTGGATAAAAAAAATTATAATGAAAGGTGAACAAGTGCAAAAAGTGAATTCTGGGCTCAGTAGAAAGAAAATTAGTGATCGTTCCAATTGACTACAAGAAAAAAAGAAAAGAGAAAAGTAATTAAGCTTTTTCTATTACATAAAATAATACAAAAATATTTTGATATAGTGAAACATAATAATCAATATTGAATATTGATGGTGACAGGTACAGTGCTAAAACCTTTCCTACATTACCAACCTGCAACCATCCGATAAAATCGACTCATCAATGTCATAAACTCACTTTATCGGATGTGAAAAAGTTCCACGGGGTGTTTTATCAAAGACCAATTAAAAAGGATCAAGATGCTTTTATTTTAAAGTACTGTGTTGTTCGAACACCCAAACGTCGCCGTGCCCGCACTAAGGAATGAGCAGCTAAAGGTATAAGTATAGAATATTTTGTAAAAAAAAATACGAAGTGCATACAGTGCCAAAAGTGTTTTTGCCAGATACTAGACATTAAAGAAGGCTGCATACAAAATATCATGAAAAACTTTTTAACAACAGGCCAACAGAGAATTGATAATCGTGGAGGTGATCATAAGAAATTTTTTTATCAACATAAAAGAAAAAGTGTAACAAATTTTATTAAGACTTTACGAGGATCCTATAGTCATTATGCGAGGGGTAAAAGTTCAAATCGCCTTTATTTGTCTAGCGAATTCAGTATAAAAAAGTTGTGGCAGATGTATAATGAAACAAACATTTTTTAGAAACATATTTAACAGAAACTTCAACATTCGCTTTGGATCTCCTTGTATAGATGTATGCTCTACATGTTTATTATTGGATGAAAAAATAAAAAGACCTCTCGATTATGAAAAGAAATTGAAATTGATTGAGAAAAAAAAAAGAGTCATGACTTGTCAAAAAAACGTCAGGTGTGTATGTATAATTTTACTATTGTACAAGGTTTTTCTCATTCTTGCTTGACGAATGAAAATGTACATTCTTATCTATGGATGGAAAATGAATATGGCAAAGCATCAAGTGAAATTGCATCAGCGGTCTATCATAGATTAAATTGTCATAATTGGTCCGATTCTAAAGTAAAGCTGTTCGACTGGTTGCGGACGGATGTGCTAGTCAAAATAAAAATACCATCATATTACTTATGGCCAGCAAATGGCTAGTCGATGCTCCTGCTCGTATAAAGACTGTGGAGCTCGTATTTCCAGTAACTGGGCATTCTGTTATGCCTGCTGACGGAGTTTTCGGAAATATTGAAAAGCGAATTAAAAAAATTGAAAATATAGTTACTCCTGAGGAGTATATAAATGAAATAGAAATTACTGGATCCAATATATTGCGTGGAGAACAAGATTGGGATGTATATTATTGGAAAACTGAAGCACAGCGTATTCTTAAATCTACCTCATCTTGCATTTTCGCATTTCAAGAATAAAAAAACTGGTGATTAGTAGAGTTAAAAAAGGTAAATCTGTTGTCGTACAAGCTTATCGATCGTATTCGGAATCGGAAGGTCGAACTAAGTCGATACTAAAACGTGGATATAATTTTTCGACTCTTAATCTTGAAATGATCGGTAGTGGACGAGAGGTGAAACGATCAATGTTTCAAGACATCGAAGTTCTCTTGATCAAACATTTCGGCAAGGAATGGCAATCCATTGAAAATTTAAGTTAGTACCTCTCTTTATTTAGATCTCACAATTTTGATATAAATACAGCCCATGATTCTCTTTGTGACGACGATAGCGAATAAATATTTATTATGTTAAAACTTTGTATTTCGTATATTGTTATATTTACGAATCTATAAAAATTTTGATAACAAAAATAGCCAAGTCTGAATTTTGCATTGTCACGGCCTGCCGTACCGACGTCGGTAATAAAACGGCATTTAATAAGTTCGTGGCATCGAACGTTAGATGGCGCGTCGATGCAGAATTGGAGCTGCATCGACGACATGACGAGCAAGCCGGCGCGAGAGAGC
>JAPYZO010007109.1:0-10438 GCA_030522905.1 Torymus flavipes | reverse complement strand
CTCTCTCTCTCTCTCTCTCTCTCTCTCTCTCTCTCTCTCTCTCTCTCTCTCTCTCTCTCTCTATATATATATATATATATATATATACTAGGGGTACCCCCTACTCGCTCCGCTCCTCAACCCCCAATTAAAATTTTGAAAATATATTCAATTTAATCTAGAGTGTAATATATTAAATTTAGTGTAGGTTTCAATTATTTGGAAGAGTCTAAACCCGTATCTCTACGTCTTTGTCTACGTTTCTGCTTTTATGTTACTGTCTCCAAGTCTCTGTTCTACGTCTCTGAATCTAAACCACTGTCTCTACGTCTCTGTCTACGTTTCTGTATTTACGGCTCTGTCTTTACGTCTCTGTCTCTACCTCCTTGTTTCTAAGTTTCTGTCTCTAATCTATCTCTACGTATCTGTCTTTACGTTTCTGTCTCTACAGCTCTGTCTCTTATCTCTGTCTTTTCTTTTCTGTCTCCACGTCTCTGTCTCTACGTCCTTGTTTCTAAGTTTCTGTCTCTAATCTATCTCTACATATGTCTTTACGTCGCTGTCTCTACAGGTATGTCTCTAATCTCTGTCTTTGCATCTCTGTCTCTTCTTTTCTGTCCCTACGTCCCTGTCTTTACGCCTCTATCTCTACACCTCTGTCTCTACGTCTCCCTCTACCTCATTTACGCAAAATCACATATTTACCGCTTTTTAAAACACATCTTCATCGTCATCTCTTTCTGTCTGAATGATCTTGTAAACCTGCGACAATGTTTATCTATTTTCGACCCATACTTGTTAACCTGCGATAATGCTAAATTAAATTCTAATTATACTTGGTAACCTGCGACAACGTTTACTTAAATTCAAATTTATCTAGTCCACGTATACTTACAATGTTTCATCTAGTCCACTTATATTTACAATGGCACGTATTATATTGTATTATATTATATTATTTTATTACTCTGTCATTATATAAACTAAAAATTCTATTTTTCTGTAAATCCGTAAATTATACCAAACAAATTCCTGTAAATTAAACCTAACTATTTGTAAATTTTGTACAACATAATGTACAGCAATAAAGACCATCTAATCTAATCTCTGAATCTAAACCCCTGTCTCTACGACTCGGTCTTCCTTTCTGTCTTCACGTCTCTTGGTCTACGTCTCTGTCTCTATGTCGCTCTGTCTCTCCGAGTCTGTGACTACGTCTGTATCTCTATGTTTCTGTCTATACGCGCTGGTCTCTACGTCTCTGTCTCTACATCTCCGTCTCTACTTTGTGTCTCTATGTCTATGTTTCTGTCTCTACTTTGTGTCTCTATGTCTATGTTTCTGACTCTACTTTGTGTCTCTATGTCTATGTTTCTGTCTCTACTTTGTGTCTCTATGCCTATGCCTATGTTTTTTTCTATATATCTACGGCTCAAAATTTAAAGTAAAGAGAATAAGGCCTTTTAGTAATAATTTTATAAAATTATTACAGAAAGGGATACCTCCAAAAAACGAGGTCTACGTCCTGATCCAAATCTTTTTAATATGAATTTTATTATTTAATAAATAATTTTACGCATGTAATAAATGTATTTTAATTAAATATAGGTTTTATTAGTGAATAACTAATCTTGGCACTTAGTGCCCAGGTATTAGATCCTTTCTAAGTCGTCGTATCGGTATTCAAGGTTGCAGATGACTTTCTTTCTCTCTCTCTTTCTTTCTCGTGTCTCTCTGTTTCTCTCTCTCTTCTGCATCACGTGCGCCACTTTGTGCTTCATTCTTGTACCGAGATATTTAATGAATGGCTAAACTGGGTGAAAGGAGAAGCAGCTAAGATTTATAGTAAAGTAACTGTACCGATATATTTGAATGATGCAACTCACATCTCTGTCTCGAGTTACGTTTACGCGCCGGTACGTAACTTCTACTCAGAGATACTTTGTTATTCATTTTTATGTCGAGATATTCAGTAAATGTTATGGTATATTATAGTACATTACGATACAAATGCGGGAAAGTAGATTTTTGCCTCGTGTGATGTTTACACCCGAGCGAAGCAAGGGTGGAAAGGCACACGAGAAGAGAATCTCTTTTCCGAACGTATATCGTCTAGAACTTTTTGATACGACGTGTGGAAAGTTAGATTTTGAGCACACGTTTTTTGCCGAGCGTGTGGAAAAACAAACTTTTCGCATGGAGTGTCGAAAAATAAATAGTTTTACTAATCTAATTAATGTATTTTTTTATGTATTTTACGTATGTAATAAATGTGTTTTGTGTGTGAATGACTAAACTGGGCACTTGCCGACGGGCACTTAGTGCCCACGTATTAGATCCTTTTTACGTCGTCGTATCGGTATTCAAGGTTGCTGATTACTCTTTCTCTCCTCTCTCTTCCTCTTTCTTTTTCTCTATCTCTCTCTTCGAGCTATATCAATTGAACCACTTTGTGGTTCATCTCTATTCTTCATTCTTCCGCCGAGATATTTAGTGAATGGCTAAACTGGAGCCGCTAAGATTTATAGTAAAATGTCTGTCTATACGTCTCTGTCTTTACTTGTTGACTGTCTCACTTTGTCTCTGCGGCTGTGTCTGTGTTTCTTCCAGTCTGTGTCTATGTCTCTCTCTCCGACTGTATCTTCACGTTTCTACCACTGTTTCTCTGTCCCTACACGCCAGTCTCAATCTTCCGCCCAGAGATACATTATTCTACCTTGTTGCACCGAGATATTTAGTGAATGACCTTACACGCGTCTCTGTCTCGATTGGTGTCTACACGCCGGTACCCAACATTTGAATGAGACTGTCATTGACGCCGGGGCCCAACTAAGACTCCGCTATGCCAATAAAAATGGTAGGGATCCTTTGTTAAATATAGGTGAAGTTTTTCAATACGCGATCTTAATAAGTTGATGAGTTAAGGAAACCCGTCCTATAGAACTCCCATCCCACGTCCCTCCAACAGTAGCCGAGGCTCGTCATGATTCCTGGATGGACCTTGGGCTTTTAAAAGCCTGGAATTTCTCGGACGGTAACATTTCGTTAATGAATATTTTACGATTTGACATGCAGGCAGCAGAGTCCGTGTCCATCAGCTCAGGCTTGATCGTACTCGTGGATAAATAATTATTGGCGAGCGCGCGCTTAGCCTGCAGCACCTCCCTGATCAACCTCGTACTGGTGAGCCTGGCAATAGAAAGAGGGGGTGTGCTCGACCTAGACCCCACGCCCTCTTTCTCCATCCGACTCAACTCCGCAATAATGCCCTGAGAGAAGGGAAGACGGTGCTGATTGTCACAAAAGCAATATTGAGCAAACTCTCTTGTGAGATTGCATAGTTATTTCTCAAAACACCATTGATAACTATTTCACGATACTGAGTTTTTTCATCTCGAGCCCCCACGCCCTCTGACACGAGGAACGACCGCGGAGATTGGTCTACATATTTTCCAGAGTCAGGAATAGAGCCAGGAAGGCTGCCAACAGCAGGCGGAGGATCGCTATCAAAATTGTGATCTAACATAGATTCTAAGGCCCGGCAAGCACCAGGCTATGGACACTCACAATTTTGCCGTGGACTTTCGACAAGTCGTCTTTAAGACCCTCGGTACCTTCAAGTAACAGCCTCGTGTTAGTAGGAGTCTCACCTAACATATCAGAATGGTTAGCAAGTCCTCCCTCAGAGCAGATATATTAACCACATTAGGCAGTTAAATTAGCCACATCGACGGCAACGCCCCCACTTGAAAGAATAGGATATACGCTGAGTGAATCAGGGCCTTTACTCGTGAGGGATTTAAGCTCGTCCAGCTGTTCCTGAAGCATATCAAAGTGGTGGAAAAAGAGAAATCCATTGTTATCAACGGTATCAATAAACGCGAGATTCCAAGGAGACTCGCCTTGCCAAGCGGTACCTCGCGGGAAGAATGACACATCAGATCGGTAACAGTTGGAGTGACAGTGGCGCCACCAGCAGCAACGGCAACGGCAGTATCGACGGCTGCTTTCTGTTTGTCAGCATCGGCAGTTATTGCAGCCGTTGATGGTCTATCAGGAGTCACTGGCACCTGTTGGCTACTGTGCCGCCCAACACTCGCTCTACTTGTCATAGGCGAGACTCCATGCGCTATCTCCACGGGGACCGGATTTGCAGCAGTGTTGGTGCCAAGATTGGTAGTGCGCGCACCGCTCGCGTGTGAGTGAGTGTAGCCGGCGTCGAGGCGAGGAGGGGGGCTGGTGGTAGGGAGTCCAGCAAGACATTATCGGCGTGCCACGCTGCTATGAATTAATGGCGCTCACCTGTGCGCTCGTCTGCTGCGTCTGCACTGTCCTACGGCGAGATTGACACTCCAACAAAGGGCTGATTCATTTCATCCAGCGTCAGCCCATTGAAATCTTCATTCTGTTTGAATAGCATCCCCAGGTCTTTCAGCTCCTTCCAAATATTACCATTTGCAAGAGACTCTGTCAGTCTATTATGGTAGTATGATGTCCTAGCTTGTGTAGCAAGATCATCAACAGTTTTTTTAAGTGATAAAAACTGCCCTAAAAAGAATTTTCTATTATTCTCTTGTAACATCTGTAAGCAGCGTCACATTTTTGTTGCAGTGGGTTCAGCTCCGCTCCAGCCCACGGCAGTTTGTTATTTTTAGGTTTTAAAGTTTTTAGTAGAGCAAGTTGTTCTATTGCTCTCATTAGTTTGTCATAGAGAAAGTTTAGAGCAGGTTAGTGTCAATATTTGAACTGTCAGTAAATGATGACCAAACACAAGCGCACAAAACTTCAGTCAGTTCCGATGGATTAATATCTGTATACTTTCTATATGCAAGGGGTCCTATGTTGTCTAGTGGATTTACTCATATGAGAGATATTTTAATTATGTTGTGAGTAGTTTGGAAGTTCGCCGTGATGTTACGTGCGTCGAGTACTGTATTATTTTCATCGACAAGAATAAATTCAATCCATGTATGTGAGCTACGTGTGTGATGATTCGTGGCCCCATGCTGTATGACCTGTAACGATAGTTCAGCTGACAAGTTGCTGACAAATTGTGCTTCATGGCCGTCGTAGCCATTTTTCAGGAGATTATCATTCAGGTCTCTGAGGATGTTTCCGTGAGAAACAAGTACAGTAATCTCTGAATTTATCTATATGGTCAGAGTCTTTGGTAAAATACACCAGGAACGGCTCGGTGCCACCTTTTTCGAAGGAGCTGAAAATATATTCAGGTTTCCCTGGTTTACCGCCCACTTACGTATCAGATGATTTTAAAAGCTCACACATATAGGTTTTCCATACATAAAGGGCAACACCTCTTCCATCCAGTTTCTATCCTGTCTAAATACTTTAAATCCTTGGATCTTAATGAGGTCATTTGAGATACAGAGATCGAGCGTCGTTTGTGCCACACCAAATAAGTCATAGGTCGGGTTATCACGTAGAAACATGCGAACTTGATCAACATGCATCTTGAAAAAAGTCGCATTAATTAAGGATGCTCTCAACACTTCCCGATCTCGCTTGCGACTTTCAGTAGAGAGTTTATCTAGTCACGTGGGAGAGGATACGTTTTGAGTTGGTATTAGTGTATGTTTATCTTTTTGGTTTTTCATTTTTTTATTCTTTGCTTTGTCTTATTCTCAATTTTATTTTGTTTGTGATTTTATCCCTCATGTTCTTCATTAATGTTGCTAGAAGTAGCCATTTAGCTGTTTTTGTTATTTTTTTTATTTGTGTTATTTTGTAGTCCAGATTCAGCATTTACATTCTTGTTAATTTTATTTTTATTTACTATCTCTGATTGTTACAATATCCTATCTAAATCTTTTTTTGAAGGAAAAACGTATGCTTTCTCACCGTCTCCCTGCTTGGTAAAAAATTTTCAACCTCTATGCTACATAAATTTAAAACCAATTGTTTTTCCATAAGTTCTTAATTTTTTAAATTCATTATATTTTTTTTTTTCTTAAAATAATAATTTATAAATATGTTAGTTTGGCTTAGCTTAGTAGTTGAAATATCACCAAGAAGTGAGGGATTTAAAACTTGTGAGGTTTCTTTTTTCTTTAAAAATGTGCGTAAGTAACTCTACACTGGACAGTGTAACTAGCAAAGAGAATGCACTCCTCGGAACGCAATGATTTCACATTTTTTAGCGTTTTCGGATGTTTCAAATAATTTGTTCTCTAGTGTAAGAGATCCCGGCGCACTACTATTCGGTGATAGCATCTTAATAGCTTTGATGTCTGATTTCGAGAGAGATGGGAGTACAGTGTTAAGTACAGCAAAATTAAAATCATCTAGCGGCATGTTGATTTTTCCACAATCCGCGCCGCAAGAGATAACCATTTCGCTGCCCTCATCGCTGCAGTCCGCTGCGTTTGTGCCTGGGAGCTCGTCATTGGCTAAGGCCCATGGAGTTAAATCATTGACGATGTTTGTACAATCCCGCAGAACACTTAGATTTTTACTGAGACTATTTGTATGCTCTTCCATGAGCTTGTTTTCCTCCAAAAGCAGCTGACGATCGATCCGCAGTTTCGCCAGCTGGGAAGTCTGCTTCGTTACTAATTCCAGCAAAGCCGAAATACGGGTCACCAGATCCTTATTTATCTCCGCAGTCGCTGGTGCTAGAGAAGAAGAGTCAATGGTGGCTACATGATTTCAGCTTATGTGAGTATTAATCTCATCAAACTTTTTTTGGAGCATATTAAAGTGTTGGAACGGTGTTGCAATACCGCTCTTAGTAGTGTTAGGTAATCCTCCAGCAACGACGCTGTTATTACTCCTTCCTATGATATCAATTTGGTAGGATGCTCGTTAGAGTTGATAGGATTTAAATAAAATGATCGCCACTAGCCAGACACTTGCTTTATCCAAGCACTTTATTCGTCGACTCCTTTCTATGCTGATACTATTTTCATCTGCAGCAGGCGTGGAGATTGCAAAGGACTCATCCGTATAGTTTGAATTTGCCACCGGAGAAGCCCCTTTTATGCTATGCGTCTTGCGAGTGGAAAAATCCTTGAGTGGAAACGCGGGAAGCCGTAGGGAGCTAGCATTGGCACGTGTCTGATTCATGGCACTGGTAAGGGCAGATCATCGCCTGACGGGACGAACTTTCGAACTCAGCTCAGCGCGTAAGTAAGTGCCAACTCGGCTTGTCGCGTCAAAACGTGCCAACTCAGTTTCGCTAGTAAGAAAGTGCCAACTCGGACGAGAACACAAGAATATGCCAAATCGCCTCACGTCGTTCAAAAATTTTTGAGTTATCTATACTAAATTACTAATATTAGTATGTAATAATGTTTATTTTATAGGTTCATAGAAAAAATTTTATATAGACATGCATATATTTTTCATAGAAACCCTAATTTCAATATTTTTTAAATCAATATTTAAACGTTTATTTGAAAAAAAGAACGTTAAGCGCTCTGTACAGGTAAACACTATATTCAGATTTTTTTTTGATGATTCTATTGATATTTTCGTGAGGTATCCTCGTTTGCAAAATAACGTCGGTACTCACATCCCCTTAAGGCAATGTGCTTACTGACATAATTTTAGAATGTATTTTGCAAATAATAATAGAATTACTAAAAAAAATTGAGTATAGTATTTACATATACCGAGCGCCCGACGTTCATCTTTTTTGCAAAAAATCATGAGAATTTATTTAGTTAAATAAAAACCGTACTGTCGGTAAGTAGGCCTCTGCAATTGATCTACTACTAAAACGAGCATAACTAACGAAAATGCTAATAGAATCACTCAAAAAATTTTCTGAATATAGTGTTTACGTGTACGGAGCGCTTAACGTTCGTCTTTTCACATAAATGTTTGAATGTTGTTTTAAAAAATATTGAAATTCATGGTTTCACATGGCGTTAAATGGACAAGCCTGGGTGAAAATGATAAAAAAATCTAAAGTTTTTTTATTGCATTTTTAATTAGAGAATTTCTTTGAAAATATGCTCCAGCAACCCTTTTTTTCGAAATTCGTTTTTTCTTAGAAATAAAAAATGTAAAACCGAAAAAATGGAATTTTCGTGAAAATTTCGTTTTTATATCCAAAAGTTATCGAACTTTTTTCAATGTTGAAAATAATATTGACATTCTGACAAATTTTTAATTTAAAGATAGCGTACCATGGAAAATGATTAAAATTTAATTTTAATAAAAATCCATGTCTATCATACATGAATTTGATAATATCAAAGTTTCTTTAGTATTTTTTGAAAATTGTATTTATAAATTTTTTTGTCCATCTTGCGCAATATTTTACAGAGATTTAGAATTCAAAATTTAAGACGGTGTACCGGTAATTTTTTGAAGCCGTTTTATATTATTATAAGTAATACTCTATGAAGTGTATTACCAACCTAATACATTCACGATTTATTAGTACGGCACAATATCAATTTGTTTTAGCAAAAGCAATCAAATTTTAATAATTTAAATTTAAATTTAAGTTGCGTGGTGTTCACGGTAAATACTGTAAAGAAGCCTGAAAGTTTCGTACAGTATATTACGTAGTTTTTTAAGTGTAGAGAACTTATGTCTTTGACAGTCATGAGTTTTAAACATCCCATCCCTGCTATACAGTAAATTATCAAGCAGACAAAAGTCCATATATCTGTTTATTGTATTTTGGTGTATGGTTACTGTTTAAAGAGTCAAAATGCATTAATAGACATTGGCGTTTAGAAACAGAACGACTGATCAAGAGAAAGGCTCATCTGAGTTCAGTAAAAATACAAACAAAATAAAAGTGGACCACTCTAATCTGTCAAGTAAAGAATAGCCACCTGTTGATTACAAAACAAGAAAAATTCTGCTTGTGCATGCATCAGTGTAGTAAAAACTTTTTGAAAATATTAAGTGCTATGAGTGAGGAGGGCAAGAGCTTAGTGCAGAATTTTTTGATGCGATTAGGCGCTCTTCAAAAATAACAATGAAGTATATATATCTTGTGGTAGGGTGGCTGGAGAAAGTGATTCAATCCCTCGTACAGAAGCCACACCCCGCTCCCCTTATTTAGTGAATTAAAGAGAAGAAAAATATGATTACAGCTGACACGTGATGGCTCATATGCAAGTAGTGCACATTAAGTTCAGTAAGTTTTTAAAATAAATTCATTTAGATCCAACGATATCACATTTAAATAACTGTAATTTGCTTTAGATATTCTCAAAATCATTGTTTCACTTCAGATAAAATCAAAACCCATATCATGTATATTTCCACTAGATAAGGACTAGATACTAAATTTATTAATAGTGGTATTTTTTCTTTCATTTTTCACCTGTAACTTATCTAAATATTGTTATGATTTCACGGAACACAACACTACTGAAATTGAAATCTTTCTATATAATATAGGGGACCGAATCCATCTCAAATCGAACAGTCAGAGTATGCCTATGAAAATGTTAAATGGGAAAAAGTTTTGTTTCATTATAATCTACAATTTTTTCATTTAAAATATATGTATAAAATTAAATTCTGTGTCGCTATAGTCGAAAATCGTCCATTTTATGTATATTTAGGCGTTTAAAATCGATTTTATCGTATTAGCTCATTAGCAATTGATTCTATATGAAAATCTTGTTTTCCCGCAATCCCGATGAAATCTGTCGAAAATTCATTGAGATAATCAGGTAACTTGATTGCATACGGACATACAGACATACATACATAACAAAAAACGCTTAAAACGCACTCTTAGCGGAAAATGGTTTTTACACATTAAATTTTCAGTATTTCAATTCTTACAATTTTCAATCTGGTGAAATTATAAGGCTCTCCCGAGTAGCGGTCGTGCCTAAAAATTCTGACTTTGCTATCTTCATTCTTTACGAAACATGAAATTTTATCTTCATTTCCAGTAATAACAATGTATATGATCAACAAATCGAGAAATCTTGTGAAAGAAAAAGGAATTTATTCAGAATCAGATGCATATTCAGGTCATCCGATTGATGAAAACATGAGAAAAATTGTTATGGAATATTATTTAAATAATGATTTTAATTGTTCAAGACAAAGTCCTAATAAATGTGACGTTGTTACAATTAAAGTTAACAATAAAAAAGAGAAAAAACTTAAGCGTTTTCTTACTTGAAGTTTAAAAGAGACATATGAAGTATTTAAATATGATAATCCAGAATTGAGAATTGGAAAAGCGAAATTTTATAGTTTGCAACCAAAATATGTCGTACTTAGCCCCATCAATGAAATTTATCTGTGTATCTATTGCGCAAGTCATGATTTATTTCTTACGAGCTTAATTAATTTTAGAGGGAGTGTTACGAGTGGTAGCTCCCGGGTAGCAACGCGTACGGTCATGAACCCAGATATGCACACGATGCCGATTCACGCACAGGCCCGAAGAACGAAGGCACGTGGTTCAACATAAACTCCGGGTCAGCAATGCGCCGAGCATCGGCAAGGCAAA
>JAPYZO010007108.1:0-25694 GCA_030522905.1 Torymus flavipes | reverse complement strand
AAAAAAACTCGGGTCCCCTTTTCGGCCACTCCTCGTCCTTATCCTCTCTCTTTCTCTCTCCTCCGCACAGAACTCCCTCCAGCGATAAATTAAATCTCCGAGTGACCCATCCTCCCGCTACCGCGATAAGAAACACAGTTTTATACAGAGAAAGGAAGGCCACTACCTCCCCCTGCTCCACCGTATCAATCCTCTGCATGTTTAGAGCGCCGGGGCCGGAAAAACGCGACTACGCTGCGGCTATTGTTCCCCATGCTACTTTGTTATGCGCCTCGTGCGCGCAACCTACATCCCGCTCCACAATGACACTGGAAACTCGAAAACGCGCGTTTTCGAATGAGTCAATGGCGCGCTTTTTTACCGTGTTGTTGTTGTTGTTGTTGTTTTTCGAGCGGGGGACGACTGCTCGTTATGTAGTTTCGGATTATTTCCGCGGAGCTCGGTTCCAGTTGGCGCACTCAGTGGAAGTAGATGAAAATGGAATGTATATAGGAACGATTTCATTATTTTTTTACTGCAAGGGGGTAAAAGCCAAGCGACTGCAATGAGCTTTTTGGAAATCGATGATTTAAAGCTTGGTTAATTCAGTATTCAAACACTTTGATTGGCATTACAACTTTAAGTATCATTCAGTGCCATTTAACCACGAACTGTAGTAAACATTTTAAATTTAACTACTTAAAAACATCCCATCAAAAGCGCCAAATTCAACTCGACTTCAGCCACCATTCGTCTATATACAAAAGGCAACTTCACGAGCGTTTGAAGTCGCGGTAGCATACATACAAAACCTAAACTTCCTGCCGTCGCGTCGCATCTCTCGAAATTTGCAAACGTATCTCACTGTCTCTGCGCGATATATACGAGACCAAAATGCAAAACCAAAAAAAGAAACCAAACCACCGCAGCGTCGCTTTCTGAAAGGCATCCTTTCGACGCTGCGGCAAAGGTAAAAGCACTCGCACGTGCTCAGCCGAAAACGACGCAACGCGCATTTCAAAGGACTGATCAAACCGCGTCTGATCTTTCCATCCCTCTCCCTCTCACTCGCTCTCTCTATCTTCCGCAACGAGTGCACTCAGTCGTATTTCGAAAACAATTTCAATTCGAAAAGTTTAAATACTCTCGAGGAGTAGCGTCTGGAGAAAGAGCCATTTAATCCATGGCGTGTAGAGAGAGAGAGCTATATATAATATGATCCGCAGGCAAATCCTCTCTCTTTTGCGGTTGCCGGGGCAATCAAAGGACTTGCCGCAGATAATTTTCATTACTCGCCCGCTGCTGAGGACAGAGAGATGATATAAGAGTGAGCGGACGGTGTAGGGAGGAGGCAAAAAGCGCGCGGCGAGCTTTCTTCCCTCGCGCGCGTGTCTTCGAGTAGTTTCCCGAATTTTTTCCCTCCCCCTCGTTCCCTAACAAAGTTGTTCATCAAAAAGTTTACGCTCCAGCGAGAGAGAACTCCACTACTCATCCTCTACCCACACAGAGTCTCTCTCGCTCTCTCCGCGGCAAGTTAATCGAAAAGTAAGATTCTACTCCCCCGCCCTCTCTCTGCCTTCGCGGAAACTTCCGACCATAAAGTTCGCTCTCTCCGAGCGCGCGCGCGAGGACAAAAACCCGGCGCAGGGTTTTTAGTCGTAAGAGCGCAGAGCGCGCGACACGTGCCATCTTCATTTTCTCCAAGCGAAAACACCGTCTTTTAAAAACAGCGCGCGCGGGAACAGAGCTTCGGAATTTCTTGCCACGCGCGCGGAGCAGCAGCAGCGAGTTCATTACGATGCGGAAGTGGCGCGGGTTTTGCGAGGATAGGAAGGGAGAGGACGGAGAAAGGACATAAGTAGATGGTGGAACGGAGGGTGGAAGAAAGATTAACATTTTTCTTGCCGGAGCGCGGGAGGTCGTTGAGATGAGTATTGATTTAAGTAATGCGCGGCGGGTTTAGCGGGGTAATCAAGATGTAGAACATTCTGCTTTGATTTTCAATGAGTTTTTAAAAAGGAATGAGGAAGGATTATTACTATCAAATAGGAGAGATTATTGAATATTCGATGAAAAGTGAAGAATGGAAAAAATAAAATAACCGTTATTATGAAAAGATATCTATCTTTTGATCTAGATATAATCAATGTTTGATGATTTGTTCAGTTTTGAAAAGTAATTTTAGCATCTGGACAAATGAAAACTTATTTCAACATACACATTCATCACGGCCAAGTATCCTGAGTAAACTTGAAATTCAACAAATTTTTCTATCAACTATTTACTAACCACCCAACAAGCGACAACAAGAAATAATAAACAATTCTCTCGCACGACGAGACCAGCGGAATTCTCCTCGCAATCCTCGACAAAGCAACGACGAACCCCCGCAGAAACATCTCGCGGTCTGGGCTTCCTTCACCACCACGCTTGGCAAACTCGTGCCTCGGAAGTAAAGTCCTCGGCCACTTGGCTGAAACTTCAACTTCGTCTCTCTCTACCCCTCTACGGAAGCCCGCACCGACGTCAGAACCCCCGTCGGACGTATTCGAAAAACGCGGGCTAATTTGAATGAGCGAGAGGGTCTCTAAGCTCGAATTAACTTCCGCGAGTTACAGGGCCGCGCCGGAAGGTTATTATCATTACGCGCGCGTCCCTACTTTTTCGCCCGGTATATATAGCTACTCTACTGCAGCGCGCACGCGCGCGTGTATTACGTGTACACGTTAATGAAGAATTATTAACTTCGGCGCGGCCGGGTAGGAAGTTCGAGTTGCATGGCCGGAATGCAGAAAAGAGCATTAGACTTGAGCGCGTACACTTCGGGGAATAAGTCGGAGCGGCGCTTAGCGCGCCCTGGAATTCGGAATAACAAGCGCTAGATAGGTCGTGATAAAAGTTTTCGGGGAGAGCGATGTTTGCTAATTTGTTTTCCATATATTACGCGCGTGATGGCTCGGTAGGGTTAGTATAACGTGGAAGAATTTGATGCGCACGTGATGGGGCGCAGTAATCACTCGTAATTAGGTTAAATCAGTCGGGAAGAGGAGGGAGTCATAAACGTGTGGTTGAATTTTTGCCGGATTAATCATACGCTATTAGACATGAGTGCATATAATCGCGGGTAATGAGATCAGGCATCTGGATTAATCGAAAAAGCTTAGTGGTGAGTAATGCCGAGTGATTCACGCGCGTCTTACGTAACGGTTGAGTTCTTTTGCGAAATAAATCAGTAGTATAGCTTTGACTTGAATCGTTTACGCTGCGCAACAATGAAACAATAATATTTTATAAAGGATCAAGAACTTAAGTTCAAACAATTAATAAACACCATACCCTAAGACACTTTTTTCTTGGATATCCATCATCATCACACAATCCACAAAAGTCCTCAACAATCGCATTTACCACCAACAATAACCTCAAACCTCCATTGTTTCCACATCATCACTGCCGCCACCACAAAGTCTTTTTTTAATTCAATTCCTCACCTCGGCTCCAAAAGCCCTCACTCAATCCCCCAAACACAAACCCCTCCCTGTGTCCCTATAAGAACCGTTAACCCAATCAGTCAAGATCATAAAAGTCGCCTACCCTCGACCCTCTCTCTTTACCGCACAAGGGGGTGACAAAGTGCTCGACCGAGGGTGTGTAAGAGAGGTTAAAGCGCCGCCGACAATTAAATTTCAACGCTCTATCGAGTGCCGCGCGATTATGAATATACATGCGTGCACGCGTGGGTGTATTCGCGACGGGTGAGGAGGGTGTGTTGCACTTGAAGAGAGCGACCGGGGAAGAGGGTGTGTGTGTTGTCTCTTTGACGCGCTAGGGAGAGTAACAGACAATGGGCGAAGGAGTGGAGTGTCTGTGTATTCTTAGAGCCTGAAGTTTAAAGGTTTAGCTGGATTATCTCGGTAACAAGTGTATTAAAGAGGTCTGAAAAAAATGATATTTTATGATTCTTGTAAATTTTATTTTTCATTGGAAGTAAAGAATGTATTTGGAAGAGCTCATTTACAAGAGATGATAGCAAGGCATTCTAAATCAAACAATAATAGCGATAGCGGTGCCAGTCACGCGAAATATTACGCAATTTTCACGTCGCCTAATTTTATCCATTACATCTGATAAGGCAATATCTAAATTGCTGTTCGAAAACTCTTCCTATCAAGCGAATCTTCATAATTCCTATTCAGAAGTTATTGCAACATACGGTTCTTCTCCTTGTATCAACAATCTTCCCGAATAATTTCTATTCCTTGGCTTTCCTCAAAGTCAACAACTCTCTCGATCTAATTATTAATAACAAAATCAGGTACTAATCAAAAGCACCAAAACCATCCTTTCCCCAAAACAACTATAACTATATCCCCGTTTAATTAACTTCGCGCTCAGCTGCTCCTGCCTGCACCGGCGGAAAATAATTGCCACGCGTAATTACGACGACTTTCATCGCGCCCGCCTCCTTTGCTTTTTCCTTTGCGCGTAAGTATATTCCGCGTCAACTTCCTGCATTCGATTTCCCGCTCTCTGGTGTGCCGAGAATTCGAGTCCTGACGCTTAATTAGCAATAAAGATCCGCGACGAAGAGCCTTTGCTTTTCGCGCCCGTGGTGATTAAGTACTTGTATAGAGCTCCCTTTCGCGTTTTCAATTACCAAAGCCCTACATGCACAATGAGCTGTCGCCTCCACCGTGAGAACAGGCCGTTATAGGGTCGTCATCCTCGTAACACACAGAGGCCGACAAGTTCTTTGCTCATCTACTCTCTCTCTCTCTCATTTTCGGCCGCGGAAAATTCGCTTCCGGCAGCAGGCGAGCGTGCGCACACAGAAACTTCCTCTCTCTCTCTCTCTCTTGCCTTGTGTGTATTCCCTTTTTCTTTTTTTGGTTTTTATTATACGCGGTATTGTACCGTGGGCGAAGAAATATAATCTCACGAGAGCTTTTTGCGAAATTTTACTTTGTACCCCCGCTCGACGCCGGGAATATATGAACAGCCGCGAGAGCCGGCGAATATAACGACGACGATGATGATAATAATAATAGCGAATCGTAATGTACGTAATGTGGCTTAGCAACTGTAATGTGTAACTTCTGGGTAAAATTAGGGCAGACCACGGTGAAGTTCAGAATTTCATTTGAATGCGCGCGCTGGTGGGAAGGCAAGTGGAATTTTTGAATTATTAATTTCGCGAATCGAGACGCGGTCATTTAATTTTCATGAGCATGCGCGCTCGCTGTCTATATTTGACTTTTACCCGCCAAGAAGGACGTAAATTGGGCGTGAAACACTAGCATCCGCCAGTATACACGAAAAACCGGAGTTTCGTTTTCGCACCCTTGTGGACCTTCCGATCGATGAATAAACTCGTATTGTCTCCCCAGCTACTACATTCCGAGTTTATTATTTTCCGGCGAGGAGCATAGCCCTGAGCTAGAGTTTTTCAATATCCGTATCCGTGCTCACGATGAGATAATGACATTTCTCCCAGCGTATGCGTCGTCGCCAGGTTTTTTCCCAATCCCCTTTGGGCAAGAAAAAGATTGAGTGCTATACGCGATTTCGCAATCGAGTTTAACTATTTGATCCGACAGCGTCGTCGCACGGGTTCTCCTGTAAAAACAACGAGGGTCTTTCCCGATCCCCGGCAAAAAATCTGCTCTTTCTCGCTGACCGTATAGTGAGGACTACAGGTTTACGCGCATTCTCTACCTTTTTCTTCCCTCGTTTGATTAAATAAGGCTTTTCGTACCGTAGCGGAAGATTAAGCTCGCTCTTAGCCTTTGTTATATACACCACTTCAAGAGCGAGACGGCGGACGTTATACGGAAATCGCTGATACGAATAATTGGCCGCACGCGGACGGCGGGGGAGAAACAATTTCCAGGAGTGTATAGATGCCGAGATAGGAGAGAATTCGCGGCTGGAGATAAAATATCAATGGCCAGGAGAGAGAGAGAGAAAGGGCAAACTACCCCCATTACCGGAACGACGCGCGCAAAGACGCGCGGCGCTCTCGCGTTTCTTATTGATATTAACCCAATTTCCCGGGGCGCGTATAACCGTCGATTCCGGCCGGCGCTCGTTCACGGTAAATCAAAAATTTTCATCGCACGCGCTAGTCGCCGTTACGCTTACATCTGCCACCACCGCGCATGAATTACTTATATACAGTCGCCGGCTAAGTGACGTTGTCGGCGATCGCTGGACTAATCTCTATCTCCGCTTCCCACGAAGAAATTTCAGGGAAATCGATTTTCCATGGCAAGTGGGGGACGCAGAGACCGAGCGAGCGAGAGAGAGAGATATCCCGGCGATTTTAGCGGAACGGCCTTTAATTAACCCCCGGCTTTCCGGACGGGGGCGAAGTAAACCCCGTTATCTCGATCGCCGCTCCGACCAAGGAGAGAGAGAGAGAGACAGAGCGGCGGAGGCGGGATCATTGTCTTGTGGATTTTGGTTAAACGGAGCTTAGGTCGAATAGCAGAGGTAGAGAGAGAGAGAGAGAGAGGAGACGAGCATGTCGTGGTTTTTCGGACGACCCGTATTTTCGGGGGACCAAAAATCAGCGCGAACAAGGGGTAGAGTTGTAGATGGGATGTTTATCGAGCTGCGATTTTCGGTGGTATTTTGAAAGATGTGGTGTATCGAGGATTGGATACAAAAATGATATCATATTAAATTTTGCCTTTACAAAGTATCGTGTAGCAGATATTCCCTTTGGGTGTAAATCATTGTAAGACTAAAGAGAGCTGAATGTTGTGAACAAATATTGGCACAATGAATTTAATCAGTCACAATTGTACCATGAAAAAAGTCTAAAAAAAATAAAACGTAACTATAAATGATATCTATTTCCATCAAACCATCGATATTTCTGCGGTTGATACGCCTATCAACGGTAATCATACAATTATAATTACGTAACTATTGTTTAAAGGTAAAGTGGAAATTATAAGTAAATCAGATTGATTGTCGGGAATTATGGCTGTTTAGTACACGCGTAAACCATAGTTATTTTCGTTGTCTATGTCACAATCACGTTTGTTCCGCATTGTAGACTGACGTGGCACAATTGAGCAATTATATATGTGAAATGGAATAATTGATTAAAATCACTATATGGATACGGTAATACTAACTCGGTTAGCCTGACTTGTCCTGTTTGATTGTTTAGTAATTATAGATTAATCATTCGCGTGTAACTTGAATCGATGTAATCACAAATTATAAGTTTTACCTTAATGGTACACTAGTAATGTCTTCCATAACAAAGTAAAACATACACCAAGACTTTTCTTCACCAATACCTACATCACACACTCCTTATTAATCCAAAACTCTTCAATCACACATACAATTACAATTCAAAGTTACAATTCAAAAACCTACATCTATACGATCCATCATCGTTCTTAGATCACCTCCCTCGCTATATCCTCGCCCAGGCAAAAAAAGAAACGCACGCCAATCACACTCTCTCTCTCTCTCGCGTTTTTACGATACACAAAATTGGAATAGGAAAAACTCTCTCTCCCCCTTTTTCTATCTCTACCCTGGGATAAGAGAAAAAAGAGAAGTCGTGAAAAGAGAACGGTAAATTACTCCTGTGGGGGAAAGAGCGCAAGAGCGCAGCTAGGGAGAGAGAGAGAGCGAGACAGAAAGGTATGAAAGATGAATAGAGCCCAGGGGGGAGGCGGCGTGTGCGCCTGGACTAGGAAAAGCGGTCGCGTAGTACGTAGGTGAACGTATGACGCGCTGAAAGGTTTCGCCGAAGCGCGCGCGTGCAATCCCGGGCTATATACCTATATATTCCCAGAGCCAGGCAAGATTATAGGGCATTGCTTTTAGTCGGCGCGCGCGGATGTGGATGTGTATCCTGTTTGAAAAAAAAAAAAATTTCCCGATGCCGAGTGCGCGAGCATGCGTGGCTGCTGCTGTGCGCGATGGGTTTTCTTTTTTAGGTCGTGCACCGGGGGTGGGAAGCATTATGGGTGTTGAGAGTAAGATATTGGATATTGAAAAGAAGGTATGAGTTGTTGCTGGGTGGTGGTTGATTGATGTTTGGAGGGTCAAGATTGAGGGTATGAGATGAAATACAATGTCTAGATCGTTGTATAATCAGAATTGTACAAAGTCTTAGGTATTTTCAGGGGTTTAACAAAACGCATCATACAATAAACAACACTCTAACTTCCAACTTCTATACTCCTTCCTTCCAATCCAGTGCAAAACGAAAACTCGCTGGATGCGGGCTCGCCATCTCGCATACATACACACACACACGCGTGCTCGCGCGAACGAAAAGTGATGAGGGTGGAGAATATACCTATCGAAGGGCGCACGTGCGGGTGCCACGCTTTAAAAGCATCAGGGAGCGCGCGTCACCGTGCCGCGGAAAATTAACTTTCTCCATCGCGGAAATTCACGTCGGCCGTTTCGATGACGTGACAGAAACCGTTTTAAAAAAATTGCCCGGCCTGCTGGGGGGCTCGGCTTTATTGCCACGGCATGGTCTACTTCGGGAATAGCGAGGTAATGGAGTTGTTGTTTTGCTGTGCTGTGGGTGCGATAGTTGAATATACGTTTTTCTGGGTTGACAAAGTAGTACGAAGATTATATTTGAAAAAATACTTGATATTTAGAATTGGTAGTTTTACTGTTGTGCAATATTTACAATGTTATTTACAGCGTAATACGAGTTCTTATAAAAGTAAAGAAATGTTGAAAAGTGATTAAAATGTTTTTTTAAATTTTCAAACAAAAAAAATATTTATAATACTTCACCTCACTTAGCAACTACTACACACATACTGCATCCTTCAAAACTTAAAAATATACTTTAAAAAACTTGTAACAAAAATAAACCGACAACCTCTGAAACTTTAATTAAAACGTAATAACTTTATTCTCGCAAGAGAACCCAGACTCCGCCCCTCAGCTATTCGCTCCCAAGCAAACACCAGGACTCTCTCCCTGTATATAGGATCGGGAACTCACCTCTCGGGACGACCGGACGACGCAGGTTTTTCCTTCGAAATTCCTCGCGCACGATGCCGAAGACAAAGAGAGCCCGCGCGCTAATGCACCGTCGTAAGACAGGGCGACGTGCCGTGGAATATTAAACCGGATTTTCCGCGCGCGTCGCCGCAAAATCGGCCCAACCTTATGCGCCAGTCCGTCCGAGCAGAGAGTGAGAAGGGGGTATTACTCCGGAGATCTCGAGGATCGAACGCTGATGGAATCCCTTATGAAGTTATACGGACGCGGTTGCAAGCGTGATTGACTACTGCGGTTTTTTAGGGTATAGGAGGTTGGGGATCTTGAGGTACGAGGGGTTTGTGATAGGGGAATAGGGTTGATTTTGTGCACTGAGAATGGTTTATTGAGGGAAGATGGCTTTGTCAAATTTTTCGTTACGTGCGGCGGTATGATATCATGGAGTGGGTGAAAAAATAGTTTTACTACATAGCTTCCTTTATGATCGTTGTGACGATAACTTTTGTTCCTCCCCTTTTTATTACAAAAATAAGCCATTCGACACATTTTTATTTGTCAGACTTCCTCTCCAGCTGTATAGCGATAAAATTCCGAGCAGTGCAGCAAAAGAAAACAGCCGCACAGTTTTGTGATAAAGCGCGCGCAAATTAAACGCGAGAACGGGGCAGAAAGGCAGGAAGAGAGAACACGAAACAAATATGCCAGCTATACGTTCCCCGACTTAATCGAGTCCACGGTCTCTCACCTCTCTCCCTCTAGCGCGCGCACACGACATTTAAAAAGACGAATTTTCCGGTAATTAAGGCTCGGAAAAATCGTCTCCCCCTCGGCCGGGCGTGTGCGCGACAAAAACCTCTCGAGAGCCGGGAAGTTAATTAACGAGTGACGAGCGCCCGGGGGACTCGCATATCTGCGCTCTCTCTGGTTTCCGGTCAGGACATCGGACGCTATATACACTCTTGCACGGTTATAGTTATATTCTTTTAAAAAGGAGCGGCAGCAAGAGCCGGAAGGATAAGAGAGCGAGAGAGAGAGAAACGGAAGGGATTTACGGGACTTGCGGGATTTACGAGAAGAGTGAGAAGACGACGGGCGCGAGTAACAGAGAAAGTCCATTTATAAGGTATATAAGACGTTTGCAGTGAGCGCGGGTGCGTTTGCTCTTTCTTCTATCGCGCTTTATTCTCCAACTCGCCCCTTTTCGAGCGATTTTTGGATCCTACATTTTGCGCTCGATACATCCCGCGCGTATTATTACGACGATTTATACGCCGTAATACGGGATTTTTCTTATAACGAAACTTTCACCGCAAGCGCGCGCGTTTGTTTAATGCTCCTATATATATATATATACGTTTTATCGCCCGTCAGCGAAATTTTCCGCGCGGAAGTGTTTTACGCCACGCGCATGCATGCGATTATTAGAATAATCGCGCTGGCCCGGCATGTTCGCGAGAGGATATACGTAAGGGCGTCAGCGACTTTCGCCCTTCCTGTGTATACACAGAGCGTAGGCCTTTTTCGCGGCGCGGTGGATTTCGAGGCGCAAATTTGGCTTGTTTGAAGTGTATTACAGACGCGAGGATGAAGTTTATATGGTTTAAAATGAAGATACGATGAAAGAGCTTTTGAAACTTTAGTGTTAGAGGCTGTATATATACGATAGAGGCATCAAAAATGTAAAATAGCTTTCTAAAACCCGTGCCCGATAAAATTTGCACTTTAGAACGTTTGTATTCACCTTCGTCCTTTATTTTACAACCTAAAAGCGACGATGTAAAGAAAAAAACTGACACACACACACACACACGTCCGAGCCTTTTTCTAAAAACAATCAGCTCCGATCACAGCCCTATCTGCCTTTCGAAAACACGACTCGCTCGCGCAGATAACGAAACAGGCGTAGCTCGCATGATTCCGGGTGTCATTGATCCTCCTATCCCCCCGTTGTACTCCTCGCTCACTGAGCCTCTGTGTACGTATACGTTGTAACGCGGCTCGTGCAAATGTCAGACAACCGGGCGAATTGCGCGTGTACGTCAGAACTAGAGAGGGAGGGAGATCCGTTTATTGTCTAAACCCTTTATACGCGTCGCGCAAGTCGCGATTTAATTAACCTTTGACTCGTGTCTGCGCCTGTTGCTCCCACTCGCGAGCATTAATTTCACTCTGCTCTGTCTCTCCCTCCCTCTCTCTCTCTCTTCACGTAGTCGCTTTTTTGGGAAGAGAAAACGTCGTTACATTGTTTAAGTTGCGCGCGTGCGGGTATAGTCGATGGCGAATGAGCGCTTGCGCAGAGGTAGAAGAGCGTTCGTTAGCCGGAGTTTGCGTTTTCAACATTATGCGAGAGAGAGAGAGAGAGAGAGAGGAAGTTTGTTCGACTCCGAGAGCGTAGAAGAGGGAGAGAGAAGTATAATGACGGCGGTGGTGAAGCTGTGTCAATGAACTTTATGGTGCTATTTTCTGACAAGGGTGCTTAGATAGCGGAATATTTTATTCAGCCTGCGCGCGGAGTTTGATTTGGTAGTTAATTAAAGCGGGAAGTTGCGTTATGAATTGATAATAATGGTGATAAATATAGGGGTGAGGGAATTGTTGTTTTGAATTAAAGGTATATAGTCGTGAAATACACATGTACGATACGTGAAGTTAATCGAAAGTTTTTTGAATGGCACGTTATAGAATGGCGTGCGATATTAATTGCGAATATATATGTCGAAAAATAATATACGATATATAAATAAAAATCAGAGCAGTAAAAGCGCTTATATTTATGTCTTCGATACGTGCTTTTTGATAGCATCAAGCGACTTTGCGTTTGTAATTAAAGTTCGTATGATACGAGGTATAAGAAAAATTCAATTTCAACTTTCGGACAGCTGTAGAATACATACTTGGCACTATTATACTACTTATTTAATGTGGCTTCCAATACAAATCACGCGATAGAAATAATCAATTTAAATAACCGTACATTTCGCTTTGTAAATGAAATAAAATTGAGGAAAAGCCGTGCTACCTTACTATCACTCTATAAAAACCTCTACCTCGCTCTACACCTACACAGCTAGGCATTACCTAAAAATTACTCTTCCCTTACCCTCGCTCTCTTTAAACCGTCGAAACCGCTTGACGCGCTATTAGAACCGACGGCGTCTGCCTCCCCGGAGACCAGCAGCAGCAGCAGCAGCTCGTCGCACAAAAAGGCCCGAACGCGCGTTCGCGTGAAATTCGATTTCTGATACTCCCGGGGGACTTGTCTGCTTACTCCGCAACAATTGCCCTGCACGCGAGCCCACCGAGAGCAAGAATTTTAAATACTGCTGATTTGGCAGCGGGATCAGCGCGAAGGGAGCGCAGTGGTCTCGTGCGGGTGCGTATAGGGGAGGAAGAGGAAGAGTTTTTCGAGGTCCTGGGGGGAGAGGATTTTCTTTTGTGTAGAGGAAGAGGGGACTGCAAGTGAATTCATGTGAGTTGACGTTTGTTCGGTTCGTATATAGCTTTTCTGTATACGGAAATTTCGCATTATTTTGAAATTATTCTGATGGAATGGTATTTTTGACACGTGATTGATTTATCAATGCATGAAGACGATTAATTAATGTTTATCATCGATTTTACGAAAGCAACAAAAATATATCGACGAACGTATAATTTTCAAATTAACGCTGCCATGCCCCGCGTATGTATATCGCAGAGTTAAAAACTTCAATACCCTGCACTCGACTTTTAATTTTGATATTAAAATCTGCCGTAAAAACATAAATGCCAATAAAATGTCTTTCAATTACTCAGCGCAGCTCTACGCGCGCACACATCAGCGAAAGAAAATTTAAAAACCAATACATAGCCATTCGTCCCATTATAAGTAATTAAAAATTCATCCGACGCATCTCGTCTGGCAATCGATACCCCAGCACGCGTGTGTTTCCCCCATTCATCCTCCTCGCGTACACAACCCACTTCCTTAACTAGCCT
The DNA here is from genome assembly GCA_030522905.1 of Torymus flavipes. Lineage (NCBI taxonomy): Eukaryota > Metazoa > Arthropoda > Insecta > Hymenoptera > Torymidae > Torymus > Torymus flavipes. The sequence continues at coordinate 12,734 of JAPYZO010007108.1, read as the reverse complement.
ACTTTTTCGCATCGACGCGCCGCGCAAATTATCCCGTCGGCGCTGATTACCGCGTGTACACACGCGCTGCAAAAGCCGCGTTCATTGGCCCAGATTGGCAGCAGCGAATGGGTATGTCTTTCAGCGTGCGGCTGACTGGGATATATGCGTATATATTGCTGGTAAAGTACAACCTTTTCCGTCGCTGAATTTGTCCAAGGAGAGATTAACCTGAGTATATAGCTCCGGAGGTTGACAATGGGTAGGGAAAAACGAAGATGAGGAAAGAACGCTCACCTGGAACAAAAGAAGAAACAAGGCGATTGTGAGATTGGTTTGGTCATTAATTTGCGCGATTAAGAGGAATGTATGGTATTATATAAAAACGATGTTGAGAAATGCCGTAGTATGTTTAAATTGGCATTGATAAGTTTCATTCTAATAGCTTCATCGACACGTGTTTTGCTCGCTTCATTTGCCGATGATTACATATCGCTCGACGGTAATAGCCGTATTTTTATACTTTTTACCGTTATATAGGTGGAAATTATCAGTTCTGGCGTGACTTCATTCCTGAACTTAGCGAGACATGAAGTCATGACTTACGCAACGTTCGGTTCCGCCTGTGCGTTTAAATAATCGGCATCAGTGTAGGCGCGGAAAATATTTCAAACCGCAACAACAGGATACTAAATTTAAAAGAAAAATACGCGTTTAATACCTACTTGATAAAACAAAAGTTAAAAATATAGAAAGGATATTCGCTCGAAAAACATCTTTAATCGCACACTTAATATTCAGCTACAACAATGTACCGAAGATTATACTCATCCCCAAATCCCCCCCTTGACGAAAAAAAAGAGAAAACTCCCGCTCAACGATACACAAAAATAAAAGAAAAACGAGTCTCTCAGCACTCCCTAAACGCCGAGCGAGCGCGCCGTTTATTAAGTTGCAAACGGCCTCCGCGCTAAGAAGGCCTCGGAGAACGAGTGCTTAAACTCTTGCTCGTTTTCTTATCCAAAATTAAGCCGGTCCGCCCGCGCGCGCGACTGCTCCTCCTCCTCCTCACGAAGGAAGAGCAAAACGAACGAGAGAACCCGTAGTAGACACGTTCTTCTGCACCATAACTTTCACGACTAACTTTTGTCCCTCTCTCTCCCTGGTTTTTTGTGCGCGGGGACTCAAAATTTTTGCGCGTCGAGGAGACAAATGGCAGGGCGCACGTGTGAACAATTGCGGGAAATGTGCATTTCGGCGTTTTTCGAGTTTTAAAGTGCGAGCAAGGATTGAAGATGGGGTCGTCATTGTTTTTTGAGAAGTTTAATAAAACGGTGAAGATTTAGTGCGGGTTGTCGATGTGTTATGTGTGCTACGGATGATCATTGATTAGTAAAGGAGACTGTCTGCAAGGCCCGCGACGAGTTTGTTTTTTGTTAATTGAATTAGAGAGGGTAGTCAGACACAAGTATAAATGGCTAATGATGTACTGGCGGCTGTCAAATTGAACCAGTTCAAGCTTTTGGAGTATTCATGATATCATAGAGTGCGTCAGAATGTGAGAGGAAGCCTGCAGTGGATAAAAACTCGTATAATTATTGCAAAGGGAAAAAAATCAATCGATTTAAAAGACACTTTACTGCATTAAGACAAATTCGACTTATCACACTCTATTCGAGAAGCCTCTCCAACTGTCCAAAGACTAACCATCACTCCGATAAAAACATTACGAAAGCCAGGCCAACACTTGGCGCAAACTTCCCTAAACCCTCTCGACGCTTTGCCATCTTAGCCCTCTCCTCCTCAACAACATTATTTCGCCATCAACGCGCAAACGGACTTCCCATCCCTTTCCTTCTCTGCTTCTTTTCTTTGTCTGGCCCTCCTCCTCTCCTCGGACTCGGCGGCGAAACAACTTTGCGCGTCCGTGCGGCATTGTTGCGTCGCGCGCGTCCTCCAGGCCCTCGAAGGATTCATCCCCGAGATCGCGAGCGAGCACGTGGCATAACAACCCCCCGAGAAAAGAGGATAAGAGGCTGAGAGAGAAGTTCGCTCGCGCGCCATTGTCGCGGAAAACGAGTTGTTACTGCCGTACGCTGACGAGAAAATTTCGTTGATTTAGTGCGGCAATCCCTGACGCCGGAGCGCGCCCCTAACTGCGCTCTCGAATTACTTTTTCCAGCGCAGCGCGGGGGGTTTTTTCAAGCGAACTCTCTTTTTAGGTGTCGTCGAGAGCGCAAAAAGCGACGCTGTCGGGTCTTTTTGCGAGATGAGGTGATGAGATTTTCACGATTGCCAACCGCACGTGTGTGTGTATGTATGTGATATCATAAAACGATTTTAGAGAGGCGGAAGGGAGAGTTGAGAGCGTTGCTTCTAAATCTAGCACACACACGTGATTTTGGTTTTTTGATGAGTTTTTGGTTGAGTAGACGCGCAAAACGACGAGAGGGCAAGTATTTTTGGATTACTTTTAGAGAGAGAGAAAGAGAGGAAATATTAACGGTAGCGGGGCGTTGGTGAGTTTACATTTCCGTCGTGCGCTTTATATTTCTTCTTTTAATCTAAAAAATATAATTACTCGCGGATTTAAACTACGATTTTATCGCGAAAAAATATATAAATGATATTTTCCGAACCCGCGTGGCGCTCCCGATTTTTCGAGCAAATATTTACAAACGGCATTCCGGCCTATATCGCTGGTGCATTAATAATGCGAATTTCGCCTCGTTCGTTTTCCAGTTACGGCTTTTTATTATTACGCAGGGCACTGAGTTTTTCGTATATACATATATTATATGTGTGCACATTGACAACGTTAATCGAACTCTGCTGAAAAATTTCATCGGCCGCGCGATTTTCATTTAAAAAAAGGAGCGCGGCCCGTCGACTGATAAGCCAATTTGCTTTCGGAGACACACGCGAAAGTTCGCGTTATGCGTGACCTGGAAGGTTAAGCGTTGTGCTTTTTTTCGGTGGTTTTATAAATATAAATGAAAACGTAGCGGGCGAAATCAATGTTCGATGACCCATTTTGGTTGAAGGAGAAACGAGGGAACCGTTACCTGGATAATTCATGCTATCGAGATTGAGTAAAAAGAGTGGAAACTGTTCAATTTAAAGTAATTTTTTAAAATTAATTCACTTTGTGCGTACAACTGTTGAAATTAGGTATGTACAGTATATAAAGCAGAAAGTGAATATTTATATCTTCAGCAAAAAAAACAAAAAAATAATAATAAATAACTTCACTGTCTCTGTATTAAAAAATTTTCTCCGTATCCACCGCTTCATTCCAACCCTATTTATAGAAGTTTCAAACCGCCTCGATCAATCACCTATCCGCAGCCCCTCTGTCCTCTCTCGAAAAAACCCCTTCCCTTGAAAATCGACCAACACCGCGACCCTAACCCAAGCCGACGGCAATCGCGAAGGAGACCAAAGGGCGCACTACGGCAGGAATTCCCTTCGGCGGCGGATGATTTCGCCGCGGAAGCGGAAGAAACTCCGGCGCGAGACAAGGACGTCAGAGACCTTCGACGGTCGAAGGTCGAGAGAAGAGGAGGCGACGGCGACGGAAGCCGATAACGCCAGACGCCTGCTGTGTGTATATGTGTGTAAAAGAGAGAGAGAGAGAGAGAGATACTTGGAGGGTGCGGAGAGCGAAAATCGATTATCGTGTCTTGCGGTTTCTATGTGCGCTCGCGCGCGCTCTGTTGAACGGAGAGTGGAGAAAAGTGGTGAGAGTGTTTTTGAAAAAGGATATTCAAGGTTTGAGTTATGGCATTGTTTTCGTGTTATGTTTTGGAATGAAATTATTTCGGTGACAGTGCATTTGGAAAATTTGAATATTATAGCGTTGTTTTTAAAGGTAGTGTAAGACACTACCTAATAAAAAATAAAATAAATGAATTCATGCGTTGCCATGTAAAAAATTATAGAGTATCTGTCTGTTACAGCCATATACTAAATATGCATTGAAAGACTTTTAGATACATATTTGATTCGGTACGCTTAATTTTGTTCACTAATCAATAGGGTTACGCTCGAAATTCATGAATACCGTAACATTTTACAACAGTTATGCGTACATTATATATAGGTAATATACAGATTAAAAACTCAAATTCACTAGAATATTCTGGGTCGTCCTATTACAGTAATTTGGCAGTTTATATTACATTTGGCGCTGCAAACGGGAGCTTCTTTCTCAATTAACTTTCGCAATTTTATAACGTTTATACACGCGTTATTATTTGTAATACCGAGATTACGAATTAAATTTATTCACTCGAGCAGTTAATAACTGCGAATTACGAATTTGGATAAATTAATTCGCGCATAATTTCAGATGATATAATAAATGTGGATTTTTAACTTGTCATTAAAACAGTATATATAAAACAGTATATATACTTGCATGAAATTAAGTTATTTTTCAAAATATATTTAATTATTAAATAATTACGAAAATGGTATTTACAAATGTTTCTTTGTAATAAAATATAAAATATTCTAATTGATCTCTTTAGAAACTTTACCAAAAATACTCCAAACCAAATCAATGATTTTGATAAATCCGAGAATAAAACTAAGATATATGTATAATTTAACAGAACATGATCGTAATACAAATATTCGGTTTATCAACAAGAGTATTTTACTGCGCAGCGTCATTAGCTTTGTGCCCTGTAAACGACGTATATGGACAAGGGTCAAACAAATTATCAAGCAACGTACATTAAAACTATATACAGCATCCTCTCTACCAGCAAATCACGCCATTACCTGCCACCCAATCCATTTACAAAATCATCATCATTCCAATATGCAACTTCTCATTAAAACCTCAATTCTGGGCAATCGCAGAAAAAAAACCCTAGCCCAATAACACACTATCTCGGCCCTCACGCGCCGCTAGCTTCTTCTTCTTCGGCATCCTCCTCTCCTTCGTTTTTTGCGCCGCTATTGATTTCTCCGGACCAAAGCACACATCTTCTTTAAAAGAGAAGGAAAAGATAAGCGCGCGCGAGCGCGCTCGCCGAGAGAACTCCTCGCTCTCTTTCTCCCTCTGCGAGAGAGTAGACGCCTGTATCGATTTCTCCGAACCTTCGCGTGCTGCGCGCGCGTTTCGGATCGCATTCGCAGGCGGGCGGACGAGCTTTCGCGGAAATCCTTTCGCCCTCCTTCCTCTCCCTTCGCTGTCTGGCGTGATTCTTGTGCTTTTCCTGCGTCACGATGTTTACAGGGGGAGGGAGAACGAAAGCCTTTGCACATTCGAAATTTCGAAAATTTAATTTCCAGAGGGGGAGAAGAGAGAGAGAGAGCCTACTTGGTCGTTTGTTAAGATGTTCGGGAATAACTTTGAAATTTTCCAGACGATAGAGGAAATTTGGGTGAGAAAGGAGGGAGCGAAGTCAAAGTTGCTAAGTGAATTTCGGGAAATGTATTCATTTGATTTATGCGCAGTGTGGGGGCTGCCAGTGCGGAAACTTCAAACTCGAAATGCGCCTTTTTCGTCGTTTATTGTTTCCAAACAAGCGAATTGTGAAGCGTTTTTCACAAACTCTTCTCATTAGTTTATTAAACAAAGATACACCTTTAATTTTAAACTACTATAATCCAATATATATATATATATATTATTTCCAAACTGTTGTTAGAAAAAAGCCTTTAAACAATCCCCTAATTAAAGCAAAATCCCCACACCCCTTCCAACAAACTAGCCCTGTCATTAGGACCGCGTAGCAACTTAAAAAAAGATTGCCACTTTCGAACTTTCGCGTCCCTCTCTCTCTCTCTCTCTCCCTTTCTCCAGCTACCCTTCTCCTCTATTTTTCCTCCTCTACCTCCTCCCTATACCCTCCACGTCCGCCGGCGCTCCTTTGTAATTCCTGCAGCATCATTGTTTCCTGGGCTCCCTTCGCGCGGGCTTTCCCTTTTCCCGAGGCTTAACAAAGTTTTCCGAGGCGAAACTCCGGGCGCGCTCGCTAGCGCACGCGCAGGCGACGTGTACCTTTTGCCAAATCGGCAAGAAAGTACGTGCTATAATATGCACGTAGCTCCCAACGCTCGTGCGCGCCGTGGAAATTTTTAACAAAGGCTGGCTGCAGCAGTGCGCAATTGCGAATAGAATGAAATTAGAGGGATAAGAGGTGGAAATATGTCCTCTCTCGGCGTTTAGAAAGACGCTCGCGGAGTGACTATATAGTTTTTCTAGGAGGTTTTAAGGTTCAGAAAAATACTATTTTTTTACTGAACCCCGCAAGCCACGACTATTTTTCATAAATAAATTACACCTATCTATGGTATCACCATAAACGGTAACCCCTCAACGCTACTTTTCTCACACTAGTGCGTCATCATTTGAATTTCGACCGTGTGCGCGCACCGCCCCCACATAGGATATATCCTCGCGCGAGTTTTATTGATACTTCAGAATCTCTCCGCGAGCCGTTCTTCGCCGAGGCGATGGCGCGTATCTCCTTCGCGAATAAAAGTGTCAATTGATCTCTCGCGCGCGCGTGAGATTTCGAGTGCAGAGCGCACGCGCGCGTGACTATCGTAAAATATTTCGGCCGCGAGATCCTTTTATTAGCGCACTTTACGAGGCGCCGTGGGCTTACGTAAATCCTTCTTCGCGCGCGAATTTATATATACAAATCACGCGCTAGTCGAGTGTGAAGAGTCAGTCGTCTGTGTTTCTTTTCTTTTCCATCTCTTTTATGTTTATATGTAAATATATACTCCTAACTTGTACTTTATTTCTGCATATACCTTCGTATCTGAATTTTTCAAATCTCTCGCTCCCTTTTCTGAAAAACAGCACCGTAATTACGACTAAAAACAAAACACAAATAACAAATTAAGACTCGACATTTCCACTCCAAGAATTACGCCGCTGCTCACCCACCCACCTACACATACAGGGTCCGATTAATTAATATCTTTAGCGACGCAGCGATAATCCGTGTACTGCCGAGCGCGGCGACCCGTTTTTCACGAGAGAGAGCGAGCCAAGTTAGCACAGCCGAGGCGTAAGAAGGTTGAGTTCGCTCAACTCGCCTCGCCAGCGCGCGCCCCGAGAAAGTGAGATAATCGTTACGCGCGGCTCTTGCTGCCGTCGCGTCTCGTTTCGCCGCTGCTGCCTCTGTATATATATATACCTGGCGCGTAGTCTTCGTCGGATTTATGAAAGCGTCGTGTCGCCGAACAGCTGGGCTGTTGCGCAGTCGACCGTTCGTGGTATTGCTGTGTTTGGTTATATATATCAGCCGTTATTTGTATATATAGAAGGGATATCGATGGATGTGGGATTAAAGTTATTTTTATCGAATTCAAAAGCTGTTTTAACTGTAAATTCAATCTTTGAAGTTTCAAATTAAAGCGTTGCCTTTTCACACCTGAAATGACTGAAGTAATTCTGGAACCTTTTCCATGAAACGAAATTCAATCGATCGTAATATAATTCACAAGCTGTTAAATCGAAACCCCAAAAACCTCTTTTTATCTCACTACCCTTTTATGCCCTTTTCACAGTAGCAAATCGAATTTAAAAAGCCGCACGCTTCATACCGCGAAACTCCCATTATCCTCTCACTTTTGTCGCTCCGATGTCCCCGGATCTCGGATTCTCCGCGGCTTATTGTATTTTTCCAAGATACCTTTCCTCGCGGACAGAATTATTAGAAGGACTTACGCACTGAAAATACATACAACCGAGTCGCAAGCTCGTATACACAAGCCTCACCACAACAATAACGCGTTTGCGCATTCGTACGCCAGCCACGCGCGTAATTACAGAAAGACACACACGCGCTCTTATTATACATACATATACACACAGGTAAACGTACGTAGGGAGGTACCAAGGTAGAGACAGACCGCATCCCGCTTTCTTTCGTCATTGTATCGCGCTTTTCCTTCAGCAGCCTCCGCAGCCACACAGCGTCGGCCCCCTTTCATTTCGACGCTGCACGTGCAGGCGGGTATAAGAACAAAAAATTAAACTCAAGTGTTGCCGCTTTGTTGCCGTCGTCGTCGTAGTCGTCGACGCGCGCATTCAGCGCGAGACACGCGGGGAAAAGGCGCTCGCGGCTGAATCAAGTGTTTGTACTAATGAAAAGTATTTCGAGAAGGAGAAGAGGAGAGAGAGAGAGAGAGAGAGAGCGACGTTGCCGGGCTTTTCTCTCTCTTCCCCTCTGCGAGCGAAATACTAAGCGCTCGTGTCCGGGGAAGAAAGTCGTCGTCGTTCCGTCGTTTCTTTCTCTCCGCGACGTCGACGTCGTCGTCTTTTTCGTCCATTCTTCCGCCGTTCTCAATTAGAGGCATGAATGCGCGCTCGCGCTTGCCGAATTGCAGTTTTCTTTAGTCCGCGCGCCGAGTTGAAATATATTTTTTCTTCTTCTTCCTCCTGCCTCCTTCCCGTCTTTTCTCCGAGTGATTGCGATAAACGTCATGGTAGCGCCCGTTTTTAATATTGGACGAAAAATTATTTCGTAAAACCGAGCGGCTGTCAACAATATACAAGCGCCCTTTGAAATTTAATATATCTCGTTTAATTTTGCGCCTCGCGGGAGGGTACATTATGCACGCTTGTTACGTTGTAATATTGTAAAGCTATGTATAGTCCTTCGTTCGCGAACGCCCGTCGTAATTTGTAATATTAAAAGCCGCACAATGCGCACACTTAAATTCGCACGGCTATACCTCCGCACCCTCTCAAAACTACGCGCGACAAAGGCTTCTTCCTCCCTTTCGGGAGAACTGCCATGAAAGAAGCTCCGCGGCGCGGAGATAACGACGTTATCGGGCCGCCCTCGAGCAGCAGCGGCGGCGAACACGAACGAGTTATATTCCTTCGGGCTTCCACTTCATTAGGCATTAGCGGGAGAGGGTGTACTTGAGTGCAGGGACTCGAGAGGTCGGCGGTAGCTAGCGTCATTAGAGCGCGCGAGGGATCGAGTAGCCCTTCGTAAGCGCGCGTACCTACTCCAACCTCGTTGGGTATAGATATATATAGTCGTGTGGTGTGTTTGTTCGCGCCTTTTTTGTGAGGAGGGTTTAAGAAGATAAGTATCGGGTAGGAGAAAAAGGTTGATTAGCCGTGTGGTTGGCGGATTTGTATTGCGAGCTGTAGATCGAATCAGATTTTTACAAATCGGAATTTGATTAAGTTTTCTAGTTGTGACAGATGAAAATGTGTGAAAGAATGCAATAATATAGTCAGTCGGACAGTAATACGAATGTATACAGAATTTTTTATTTTCATTATGTCGTATATGTACCGAGTTTCAAATGAAAAAAAAAAATGCGATTCATAAAAGTGATTTATGTGGGAGCTGCGCATTCTCAAAAAATTAATTTCAATCGTGAATTTCAATTCTCTATTTTCATGAATCGCGATTGAAAAACACAAATACAAGTCGTGCCGGTATAACCAATAAAACTTTTAAATTTACATTGAATGAATATATATATACAACGCGAAACTGAAAGGATTAATGGAAGGGATTTACGATCGACACTACGCAGCTCACCCGTCGATACACACATACACACGCGTGCACGTAATAAACGTTCAATAGCAGCGCGAAATAATTGATGTATCCTTCGCGATAGACTACGAGGATTTGTCAATAGCAGACGATTTTTCTTCAGCACGACACTTTTCGCAAGCCCATATAATACTACACACGCTCCCCGTGCGTTATACACATACATACACACTTAGAGATTGGATTTCGAAACATAATTTTATTTGCAGCCACCGTAAAAATTACCATACCTATCCCTTCTGCACGCGCGGCTCGCCTAACGCGATTCCCGATAAAGCGCGCGCCGGAGAATGCGAAAATCGCATTAACGCTCAGTTACGAAAAGCCGTAAAAAATTATACTCGCTCTCTCGCCTGGTACAGCTCCTTATATACCCAACGTATAAAGGCGAAGATTTCAAGGATTCCGCGCGCGACGATTTCGAATATCCCGCGGCGCGCGTTATCGTAACGAGCGATTAGCGCTCGCGTGTGCGCGTACTTACTGGCCCTTTTATATTATCATTCGAAGGAATCCCCGCGGCGTTATAATCCTGCCCGGTCGTGAGTTTATAACGAGGATATCGAAGCTGCCGTGGAAAAAAATCGAGATGTAAACGCGGAGGATGAAAACGTAGTACGCGGCGTTTGACGGGATTATACGGTGGTAGTAGCCGTATTTCAGCGTTCGTTCGAATTGCGCGCGCGAAGCTTAAGTACGTAATCCGCACTGCCGTTGGTAATGATCGATATTAATATTTCCGCCGCATCTTAATGCGATTTGGCCACCGCGTAATACTTTCAGGTGATTATGCAACGCGGCCGGCGTGTGTGTGTATATGTATAGAGAGAGAGAGAGAGAGCCTTTCGATGTACATAGACGAGGACTGCGAGGTTTAGCGCCGTCGCCGATGTGAAATAACAAATTCGAGCGGTTACTTATAAAAGCGCAGACGGTGTGCGGCTTTCTGAATCAAATGGCTCTGAGGGGTTTGGTGTTTGGGTGCGCGGGACGAATTACGGTCTTTTGAAAACGGTTTTTAATTGAATTTAATTTCATAGCGAAGGTATATGAGATAAGAAGATTGAGTGCGAAAGTAGTAACAATTTGCAGGTACAAAGAAAGTAATTAACAAAATGTTAGATATGATTATTCCATGAATTCCGAAGTATACCTTTACAAACCTCCAGCCGCTTTTTGAAAAAGTATCGTGGTAATGTAATAATTATGATTCTGCGTTTAAAGCCACTAGTACAATATTTACCTCATCAAAATTACCGGCGAGCTCGAAAAACAAGTCTCCCGCACATTCCAGTGCATAAACATATTTACACATGCTAATCCGCAAACCAAACAGCCGATATATATATATAATACTGCCACGCTTCATTCACGCGGGTGTTTCGACTCGGTAAATAAATCAATACCTCGCCGCTGACACACACACACACGCTCGCACGATTCATATGCATAAATACGCGACGCGGTTGATGAACCTCTCTCTTGCAGCAGCAGCATTCCTGCCTCGTAACGTCGGTGTGGTCGCGGAAAAAGGAGAGATGAAGCGAGAGACGCGCGCGCGGTTCTCTCGTAAAACGCCGAATCACCGGCGTATATTGCCAATATTATGTATACAGCGGGGTGTATAAAGCGAAGGGAGAGAGCGTTGACTTTATCCCGCGTACGCGTGGGGGCTTTCATAAATTAGGCTATACGGCGATCGTGGTGGACAGGTGAGGGAGAATCGATTTCCCGCGGAGGAGTTTTTTTGTTTTGTTTCTTGTGGGTAGGTTATTGTGAGGTTTTGTTGAGAATGAGTTGTGTGGATTGAGAGGGATGAGTGGTAGAAGTTTGATGAGATGATTATGCTTGTATGGTGAGTGAGACTTTGTATAGGGATCACATGAGTAATTGTAAATTGGGTTCACCGTGAGATCATTGTGGAAAGACGCATATTCAATTATATTCTGAATCAACTTAACCTATGATGTTAGACATTTTAAATATACACATAATCTACACCTTATTTTTCCAAAAGACATTCAAATTAAGCTCTCTCCCCCGCAATTCGCTCAATCTAATATTCGTCGAAACCAGGGACTCAATTTCCGAAACCAGCTCGATTCTTCAGCCCGCCCAGCTCACTTTTCCCTCCTCTCGTTTTCCCTCTCTCGCCGCGGAGAGACCACCACCACCACCACCACCACGACAACCCACTTCGTAAATTCAGAAATCCCGAAAATCAATACTCCCACTACCGCCTAAGAGCAAACCCTCTGGACTTTCGCAAAATAAATTCCCTTCCTCCTCCTCCCTCCAATTCCTTATCTAAATGCAAAGAGAATAAGCTTCGAGACTCGGGGAGTCTCCAAGATAATCAAACAGTTATAGCTCAGCGCGCGCGCGGTGGAAGGACCTCCGCCGAGTACACATCTCTCTCTCTCTCTCTCTCTACTCACCGGCGGGTGGTCCAGCGTAATCTTGGCGACGACGTCGTGCGCTGCGGAGAAATGGAGAAAGGGATATCCAACAGGTGTAGGAGAAGGCCGTCGCCGCGTGACAATGCGCGAGCCGCATTGCAGTGGCGCGCATAGTACGTGCAAATCGTCGCGACGGTAGAGGCCTTTTTTTCGGCCGCGCGTGCACAGAGACCCTCGCTCGGCTCGACTCGGCTCTTGTTTTCCTTCTCGTTTGTTTCGCGAAAGCGCTTTTTTTGTACGTGGATGACTGTGTGTGTGTGTGTGTGTGTGTGTGTGTGTGTGTATGCGTGTGCTTAGGAGCGTCTTTTTTCTGAGGGTCTTTTTGCGTCCGCTTTCGTGAAAGGGGGAAGAGAGAGAGAAAGTCGAGGGCCGTTGAGTTAACTGACTGTGTGTTGTGTGCGATGATTAAGAAATGGGTCAGAGTTTTTATAGATCATCTCGAGGTTGCTATTGAAATGCTGGCTCTTTTGTGTTGAGAGAACTTTTTGTTAAAACTTTATTATTCGCGTGTTTTTATATCTGGTGCGTGTAACTTTTTAGAAATTTATTATTATAGGTTATTTGTGAAAAAAGTATAAGATACGGTAAAAGTAGGTCTCATTAAATAAAAATAAAATGTAAAATAAGTAAATATAGTGCTACTTAAAATTTAAATATTATTAACAGTAAAAATTCTTATTTAATAACTATTCATAATTTCATTTTTTTTTTTAAATATCGAAATAACCCAAAAAGAGCG